>JAFJYG010000564.1:0-35550 GCA_017366145.1 Cadophora sp. M221
AAACATCCTCCTTCGGTGTCCCCGTCCCCAGACACAGCGGCAAAAAGATCTACCATTCCCCAACTTTCTAAGGAAAATTACGTCGATGTTTGAACAACTCTACTTGTTCTCCTTCGCGAAATTTCGCCTCTTTGCCAGCCTCTCCTCTCTCCAGGCCCACATCACTGTCAAGGCCGCACCAGGTCCGGCAACCACATTCATGGCCGCAAAGACACCCAAAATACGCCCCCATCCGGCTTGTAGCTTGCGAGCTTTCTTTAAGTCCCTGAAACTCAACAAAGTCCAGATCGCAGTGGCGGAGAAAGCGCAAATCTGGTCATACCGCAAAGCTTTCACTGCACCTTCGATTAGTGGAAGAGCTGCACTCGGATTTCCGAGGTTGCTGAAGAAAACCTTGAAAAGTGATATTGGAGATGCGACGTAAAGGTACAGGTAGGCAAGGGCTCCTACAGCAGCAGAAAACCCATAAGCAGCGCGCAAGTATGGCATGTCTGCTTCGGGATTGCTGACACGATCTCGCTGTGTTGTGTCCTTGACAAATAAAGGAAGTATGCGTTGCAGAATGGCTCCATACACTGGAAAAGGCTGCCAAAAGATACCATTAACCCATTGGCGGGTAGCCAAGCCTGGAGCGAAGCACATCGTAACAGCGGGAACGATGTACGAGAGGATGATTGTTGGGATGATGGTCTTGACTCCACCGAGTTGGGCCATTCTATTGTCAGCTGCGGCATAGTTTTCGAGTGGAGATTGGATGTAGTGAAGGAAACAATATATGGGAGCGATATACCCAATTCCTCTGACTTGGAACATGATGCCGAAAATAGTTGGTCTGTAGGTACTTTAGTTTTTGAGATCGATTAATGGAAGAGTAAACTTACAGCAAATGTGCAGCAGTGAAGAGATTTCCTCGTCGCAAGCCTTCGATGTACCAGATTGTCTGAAAGGAGACTAGATCTGCTAGAAAGCCACACGCCTGTAATCTAGTGATGAGAGACCAGTCCCCGATGACCGGTGTGAAGAAGGCGACATATTTCGACAAGAAGGCATCAAAGCCTGCATTGCCAAAGTACCTCACCACAAGTGGAGCTACGACACCATGTCCAAGTTCCAAGTTTGGTCCAGATGATTCTCCGAAAGTCAAATTCTCTATCGTTGCACCCATTGTTTGACTCGCTGCGTAGAGAGCGAGCAGAATTGGCAGTCCCCAAACTGCTCGCTTCCACTTGCTTTCGTGTTTACCGACACCAGAATTTGGATCCCAAGGCATTGTCGCTTCGAGAGATTGAGCAGGAGCCGGAAGTGAGTTGAGCATCTCAGCGCCCACCATCGCGTCGCAAGTTAGGTCTATAAGGAAGTCTCCAAGAACTGGAATGACATGTAAAGCCATCAACTTATTTCCAAGGCCTGACAAGGCCTCCAGGCGAGTCAAATCATTGGCTGTGTCGCATGTTTTGTTAACTCGCTCGTGCCGTTTGTCGTAAAAAGCTTGCAATGAATGTTGAATTTCCTGCAATGAAAGTGTGTGCTTAGGAAGAGTTGCTAGACTGTTGGCAAGTGCCACAGCACTTTCGACTATTAAAATTGAGGGTCAGCACGACGGAGCAAAATTTCAGGGATCAAATAATTCCACCACTTACTTGCAGCGTTTCCTCCAGCACCAAGATTCGGAGTCATCTTCCAAGTGTCAGCAGAAGACTATGTATTATTGATCGTTCCTTGGCTTACCTTATGTACGGCGTCTCCAAGACACACAAACCTGTCCGCTGTCCAGTTTTCGTTCTTCGATTCTTCGACGCATGTCATGTTGGTGAATGTTCTCGTCTCCCATATCTGATCATAGGCGATGGATTCAGTCATATGAAGCTTGAGAAAGGGCTTGACTGCCTCGTCCGCATCGTTTTGGGTGTACTTCGGTATGTCTTTGCCAACATATCTCTTATCAAGTTTGCTGAAGAGGAACCAGTACATTCTTCCCCCTTCTCCAACAAAAGACAGCGTCGAATGTCCTTCGGCATAAGTTCGATGTGTCTGTCCTGGGATTACTCCTGGGATTGGTTTACCAAGCCCGAAGATGCAATTGTACTCAGCGGAAAGTCCCTTTCTGTCTTTATCGGCTTTCCCTGGGGTCGATCGATTGATGTGGTCTTGCATCAGGCTTTTTACAATGCTGTGAACACCGTCGGCACCCACAACAATTTCACCGGAGTAGATAGATCCATCCTTGCAGTGCACAAGTACTTCAGTATCGGTATGATCGATTTTGGTGACGCGCTTTGACAGATGGATTTTGGACTTGTCAGTAATCCCGTCAGAGAGTACTCTCAACAGATCGCGGCGCTGGACGAAGGATGCCGGGTAGGCTGTTCTGGAGAAAATTCAGTATCGTCAAGAATACCGAGAAACATCGTACTAACCGTTTTTTAATTAGGAGTGGGCCATCATTTTCGTAAAGCAACTTTCCATCAGCCGTCCATGTCCTTCCAAGAAGCAGTGGCTCTGCACAAGCAAAAATTTCTTGAAGCAGTCCAAGTTGATCAAGGATCCGAGCGGCATTTGGCAAAACAGCAATTGATGCTCCCACCTGAGGTGCGAGTTCGTTGTGAGCTTCGAGTACAACAAAGTCGATATCGTTATGGTGTAGGCAATGGGCCAGCGTCAGACCAGCTATAGATCCACCCACTATCACCACCCTGACCCGATCTGACTTGGTACCCTGTTGGGGAGACATAGTGAAGCCAACCGTCCACGACTTTGAAATTAGATATTATCTGAGGTTCTGGACGAAAAATAATATACTCAGTTCTGCTTTCAACAAAACGAAAATCTGGAGGAGGAAAAATAGGTGATTTAAAAAGGCAGAGGAGAGTCAGGAATGGCGTTAGAAATTGAAATTAGCTGAGGGGCCAAGTAAGCTTATCGTTCCCATTTCTCTCCATGTTGACACCTCTCCCGGCTTCAAGAAGGAAGGCCATACCCGTCTAGAGATTGAGAGGCTCGCCACTTCTTTTGATTTTAATTCCACCAGTCCAGAGTGTTCCCTTTGCTCATGCACATGTCGGATTTTAGCGATATGGCAAGGCTGAGGTGAGATTGAACTTTATGTGGAGCTATATTCAGGGGCCTGCGAACTTCGTAAGCTTATATGCTCTCCTACCAATCGCAGGCGTTTACGACGCAAGGGTTTCAATAGGCTTTCACGTCTATCAAGTGGGTATCGAGGCTGCTCGTATCGAGCCTATCAGTCGGGAGAACGCCACTGTCAGTTTCTGGAGTCCGCTCACTCATCCTCCGAGGCCCACGTCGCATCGAAACGAGAATATATTGTCTTGAAGCGAGGCTGGTCAAAAAATAGGAAAACCTTCTGAATGAAAGTTAAAAGATAACTACCGGTTAAAAAGCTCAGTTTTGGTAGCATCTGCACTCAAACACAGAGCCTAGATGATGCTGAGTCCCATAAGCGATATCCCAAGTAAGTGCAAACACAAGGCTTATGGCATAGCAACCATGTTCTGTAAGCACAAATAGCACAGCCCTGAATTTTGCATGATGACTGGCCCATAAATCCCGAGAATTCCATGAGATTTTGGCCGACAATCGATACATGATGCAAAGTTAAATCTATAGTTAAATCCGTTGTCCGTTGTCTGTCGGACTTCGGGCTGGGGCTGTTATCTGCAGTTCGTTTAAGAATTCATACCTGGACGCCCCAGCTGAAGTTAGAAATCTGATGCCTTCCTATTTGGTTGTTTTCTTACGACATTCTTAGAATGGTACGCCTCTGCTGATTTTCTAAGAGAGAGAAGCGAGAAAGATGAAGTTATGTGGCAGTGCCGGATAAAGGGAACTGTCTCTCGATGTGCAATACGTCCGTAAATCCTACCTACTAAAGTACTGTGTTTACCAATCAGCCAACACAATGTCAGGGTGGTCTGTCAGCTCAAATCGAGTCAGAGTATTCTCCGAGCTCGGGTCCGAAGGTCGCCATTGGATTAGCTTACGAGGCTGGCATGTTCTTCCCTGATGTATGGATCTTTTTGGTGGTTGGTGGGAGCTAGAAAAATGCAAAATTTGTGCCATCAAAAATTTCATCTTGGAAGAACAATAACTTGAGATTACTTATGAGCATAATTGGGACCGCTCTCCCAAGATTGTGCTGAAGAATTAGTAGCTACCACTAGGAGATGACAGTAAGTGGGGTACACAACGAGTTGATCATTGAGTTGTATGTCACCACAACTTCACAGGACATTCGATAAAGGTCGCGGAATTCGTTCTGTTGCGATATTGGATTTCTAGGCGAAATTTGATAAGTGAGCGAAAGAGTTGGGACTCGTGGGATTTTTGGCTAATGCGGGGTGATTTTCAACCCCCTTCTCAGATGCGTTTGTCTCGCCAAGCGCAAGCGAGTGTTTACCTCGTCTGGAAAACAGTTCGGATTTCATTCATACAATTACGATGTGATATTCATACCTCCCAATCACATTATAAGCTATAGATAGAGCCCTACTCGATCTAGTATGAAAACCCCGCCTCATACCCCGTACACATGAGGCCTTTGGCATCGATATTTGGGGCTTCGTGTATATCGACACCAAGAGGATCAGCCTTGCTTAGTGAAGATTTAGCCTTGGCTTGTAATATGTGCAATAAAGTCTCAAGAAACACAAGAAATACAAGAGAAGAGCTTATCCAGTCTCTAGTCAATCTGTGGAATTCGAGATGAGCTTCTAGGCTCACCAAGCTAAAAGGCATCTGAGCGAAAATCATGACACCATTCGACGAGAGGAAATCAGAAATTCTTGTTATAGTACTAGCTTCAAAAAAGTACAGAGAAATTTATCAATGGAAGAATATCCAATCGTTTTGGGTCATGAATATATTACATTATATATTTCTATCTAAGCAAGTATACTAGATTGCGCAAGCGATAGGGTATCTCCATTTCCATCTTTATCTCTCACTCAACATGAACTGCTGTCACCTTCTCATCAACTCCAACATCTTGCAACGCAGGCTTCAAAAGATCGGCCGCACTCTGCGAGAATCCTCGAGCTCCTACACCGTGCTCGAAAAGCAGATCTAGCTCCGAGTAGGTGAGACCCTTTGGTTCTGGCAAACGGAAGAAAACCCAGACCAAGAACAGAGCATCGATTCCGGCCCAGAAAAATCCAGCTTTCGCTCCCCAGTTCCATGCATTGAGGCCCATCATTTGAGGCATCAAAGCGTTGTTAATGAACCCACCTGCATTGTAGAAAGCTCTAGCGAGGGCCACGGTCTTGATCCGGAGACGTGTGGATGGGATCTCAGCGACGAGAGAGTAGCAAGTTGGTCCGACGGAGAGCTGGAACACGAAAAGGAAGACGAGGAGTAGCGAACCAGCTGCCCATGCGGAGGCGTCGTTCGACTTGAGACCACAGAATCCAATGACCATCAACAAAACAAACATGGCACTCAGACCCCACACATATAATGTTCGGCGTCCACACTTGGTCATCAACCACCATGCGATCACACATCCAACGAATCCTAGACCAGTCTGGCCAATGTTCATGCTGTAAGCATCCTCATTGTTCAGGCCAGCGCGGAGATAGAATTGTGTGCTGAAACTCATGAAGGGAATGCCACAGAAGGCCTGGGTGAGCCAAACCATTGAGGCAATCTCAGTCCGTCTGAGGTCTGTTCCTCGGAAGCAGTCCCAGTAGTGTGCACCGGAGCTAGATTCAATTTCGAACTGGTTTGTAACTTCCATCATGGATACTTGAGCATCTACGTCGAATTCGACGCCAGAGTTTCGCGAGGTCAGGGTCAAGAGGGCTTTCTTGGCTTCTTCGACGCGACCTTTTCTCACAAGCCACCAGGGCGATTCAGGAGCTAGGAAGGTTCCAATCATAATTGGAATGGGCCAGATCCATTGAATGGCAAAAGGAATTTTGTAGCCCCACTCATCTGTGCGGTTAAGAAGTCCGCGAAGCATGCCTGACGAGATGAGTTGACCAATGACCCAGCACATGTTGATCCACTAGCCAGGAGTCAGCACGTGGATAAGATATCTCAGGAGTACATAGGTAGGCATAGTACTTACGGAAGTCATGTAGGCTCTAAGCGATGTTGGGCAGATATCGGCCGCATAAGTGACGGCAAGAGTCTGGAAAATTCCCCATGGAATTCCTTGTAGTATGCCAGCAGCAACGAACATCTCCAAGCTGGTTGAGAAGAAGGGAATGAAAATCGTGCCGATTAAAGCGATCATGGCGTAGATCATAGTCATTCTGTATCCAAAGCGCTCGGAGACGATACCGTTGAGGAAAAGACCGAGGATAGACCCAACCTGTAGTTTGCTGTCAGCAGAAGCCTTGAAGCCAAATGAAGAGACGTGCGTACCTGGGTTGAGTTTCCAATAATCGTTTGCCATTTTGCAGAGACGAGCATTCCTCCCTCTGGATCCACTTCGTCGCCAAAGCGGTTCTTGAATGAGGGGTAGGGATAGAAGTTGCCCATAAGATTGGTGTCATAGCCTTCCATGATGACTGCCAGAGAGATGATGAAGGAGAACATGATGGCCCTTGGATAGAGTTTGAAAGTATCTCTCAACGAGAGGTCTCGCTCGAGTTGAATGGCATGAGTAGCTTCATCGGCTTGAGTTCCATGCTGGTCTGTACCAGTGGCTGTAGGTGTGGGGACCTTTGGCTCTGGCTCTGATAGAGCTGGAGGAGAAGATGGTGTAGCCATGATTAGAATATTTGACAAGATGATCGATAGATTGACCACGTCACCGAGGTGGTTAGAGTGAAGAGACTTATAACTTATGAAGCAAGTGTGATGGTGGGCAAGCAGGCATCTTATATTTTCCCACCAGCTGCCAAGTATACTTCTATTTGTCGCCAAGTCTCTCTATTAATATTGAAGCAAAAGAGTTTGACCACATGCTAGTATATGCGGGGTGTACCGTGTGGCACAATTAAGGTGGAAAACATCGCCGCCCCACGGGGACACCAGGACTAGCCTTGAACGAAAGGCGGGATGACTTGAAAAAGCTGAAAGTTGAGTTGACGAACCGACAGGGGCGGCCAAGCATTACCAAAGCAGGAAAATATCCCGTTTCTTGCAGAAAGTTGACCTAGTTCGGTGGATTCTAGAGCACTAAAGCGGGTTTAATATCCCCTCTTTCTTTATCTTCTTGTCAGTTCAGCAAGATGCACTGCAGTTCTTGACTCGGAAAGTCAAATTGTTTCGCTCGTCATGCCTTGGCATTGCAGACGTCAATAGTGGGCAACAATTTGGATAATGCTTTTGATAATGGCTTCAAGAACGGCTCGAATTATGCTTCATGGCGGGGAAAGCTTCTCAACGTTGGTCAGTATGATCTCCTCCAAGACTCCTTGTGAATAACTGAAATTGAACTCTTGTCCTTGTCCTTCTGCGGACACTTTCGCTTCATGACAGCGTAGATAAAGAGGGGATTTTGCCTTGTGAAAATACCAAGATTTACCAAGACTGGCGATGGAGTATTGTGAAAATAGAGAGGCGAGAACCTCTATGTTAGCTGTCCTCGCTTCCTTGTTTGCCGGAGTCGAACCGAACTCCTGGACTTGGCCCGAGATTCTAGCGGCGGTTTTGATTTCCGCCCCCTCCCCTTTCCCCTCATCTCTCCTCAACACCACCGCGACCACATCTTCGGATGCTAGCAGAGCAACTTGACCTCCACACTCCGGATTACAACTCGGTGCATGCAAAGCTTCGCGTGGAAAACTGTCGGGAAACTTGTCTATGACTCGTATTGGCTATTGAGCCTTAGCATGTGCACATCCCTCGTCTTCTTCGTATGACCAGCTCATCCGGGTGGCAATGAGAAAGCCAACAGCGTGTGAAGCTTGCCGGTAAGAACTCCTTTCATAATCTGGAGATGGGCCCACAATTGACAACCATCATGCAGGAATCGTCGCCGTAAATGTAAGATCCTCGACGGTGACCGGGATTGCACCCATTGCACCGCTCGACGTATCAAATGCATCCAGAAACCACCGGTCGGAGGTTACTACCATCAATCAGCTTTGATATCCGAGAGTCGTCTGCTTGAAAATCATCTTGATGCTCAGAATGGCATTCAAGAAGCCGAAAACACATACCCTCCCCTTGCTCTGAGGCTTGAGCTTGTGCAACTGTACTTTGATTACATTCACAATCAATTCCACACTTTGTTTCATCCTCCGAGCTTCCTGGCAGCGGTGGCAGAGGATCGAGTAGAGAATGTTCTGCTGTATCCAATATTTGCGCTGTCGGCGAGGTTTGTGGAGAATTTCGGCATTTCCTCATCTACTCTGTGTTGCAGCTTGTGGGAAACATCTGACACTATATAGATTCTCAACCGACCCATTCTTTAGCGGAACAGCCCCATCTGAACGCGGAGCTGCATTTATACCCAGGGGAGAAAGATTACTCCAAATCAGTCAAGCATCTCTCACAACAGTTCAAGCCTGCGTGCTTCTCGGAGCAGCATATATTGCAGATGGAGATGATGTATCGGAAAATGTGTACTACGGTATTGCCTGTCGGATGGCTCAGCTTTTAGATCTTCCACACTGCGTGGCATCTAACCCTCTTGAACGCGAAATCAACATTCGTGGTCTGTAGCCTCCCACTTCAAAAGTTTCAAGCTGAATTCCCTCCAGTTTGTTGGTCTCTCTGCATGGTAGACGTCTGGTCCTCAACTGCAGTCAAGCTTCCCAAACTCATGCCGAACCTCGACATTCCGCTTCCAATGGACGAGCTACAATATCTTGCTCTTGGGAGTGATATGCCCCTCATATCACCAGGCTCCGATCGTTCATCGCCAATTCTCGCTGAGATGATCAAACTCAACAGAATTCTCCTTGATATTAACGACTTCAACGAACTATGTGTGCAAGACCACTTAGAGGGCGTCCAATTGGAAGATGCTGTGCAGCAACTGAGTAAGCGACTTGACGACTGGTATGAGGCTCTTCCGGATATCATGAGAGATACGCCAGAGAATTTCGCTTGGTTCGCATCGCATGGACTTGGGAGATATTTTGCAGCTGTCTATCTGGGATACTATCACTTTGGACAACTCCTATTCTATCAATTCCTTCATGTTGAGCCTTACAGCTCGATTCCATCAGCAGGACTCTACGCTGAGAAATGCAAAGACCACGCCGCAAGGCTCTGCGAGATGATCTACCGCGCGTTCGAGACTCCCAATTCCGACGTATTGTATACGATGGTTGCTCATGTTTTGGTCATCGCATCAACTGTACAGATCCACACCCTACTTTTCTCGTCTGACGAGATCCGCATCAGTGTCTCACGGGCTCGGCTCGAGCGGAATTTTGGAATTCTTTTGCATCTAAAGCAATACTGGTCTACGCTTAGCAGAGCGATGAATCGCTTGAGGGCTTTCCACGATACTTGTAGGAAGTCCATGGATACGAGTTTCGTACTTGATCGCTGGATGTTGAGATTCCTGGTGGAATTTGCGAAGGAAGTGGAGGAGAAGGAGCCTGATGTTCAAAGCCCATTGTGGACTTTGGCAGGTCTCACTCAAGGGTTGGATCTTTAACGCGATGCACGTTCTCAGCTTTGGACCAATGGGAAGTTCAATTTTTTTCTGGGTCTCTTCGTTTAACCCCATCATAATGCCCAAGACCTGTCATATGCCGCCAAGTAATCATTTTCAGGGGTACATGCAAGCACTATCTACTCAGTTAGGTACCTAGGTATTTTGCCTTCGTTCTCTTAATGACCTGGATATATCATGAACGAAAACTTGTTTAAAGTCTCTAAATAATTTCAGAACAATGACTTTTAAGGAAGAGCCGTGCTTAGGTTCCAGCAACCTTTGGTTTTGATCTTGAAAGTGAACTGTAAAGGTTGCAAAGTAACCCGCTTCACCGGAGACGAATTTCGGAATATGGCCAGCCGCGCTTTTTACGCCACCATAACTAGATTCACAAAGATACCCCACGCCAATCCAGCGAGGTTTCCGACCAATATTCTCTGACTCGGAGGGACCAATATCAAATTTGTCAACGTCACCAGCGGCCAGAATCGATACGACGAGAAAACCATAGACCAAAAGCCCTGAAGGTATGTCAGAAAACATTTTCAATTTACAGAAGCGGGGGGAATGCATACTGTTTTCACTTCGTTCTCAATCTCCAACGCTCCTTTCCCTTTGAGAAATCCAAACAGCAGGAGGAATGCCAAGGTATTTAGCCAGCAGCCAATTGTCTGATCGAGGAAGAACTTTGCAACGGTGTTTGTCTTGCTAAGCCGACCTTCCTTATTTTCGACCGAGTCACTCTTCTTCGACTCCTCTTGAACGATTTCTTTCTTCGAAGGGAATTTTTTCTCTAGGAAATTCTGCCAGAGGAAGTTCGGCGGGGTCGTGACTGCTCCGAGAATTGCAAAACGCAGGATATCTTTGACATCGAAACTGAATAGCTTCTGCAAATAAACAGGATTAATTTTGTTCGGAATCCTTTGATACGATCTAGGGCCTGACCTGTGAATCGTATGAAGAGAAGGCTTGAGCAATGACATTTGACAGTGATCCGAGGAACACTGCTTGTGTAGTCGCTGTGATGAGAGGACCAGACATCTTCTGTTGAGTTTCTTCGGATTGTTTGAATTATTACTTTCAGGATAACAAACCTTTCGATGTTCGACGCAATAAAGTGTCAGGTATATAAAAAGAATTGTTATGAGAAGGACTCACATGTTAGTCAAAAGCCGATATCGTGTCACTAATCAATGAAGAAAGCCAAGGCGCCTTTGATTTCCGCTCCTACAGCTGCAGCAGCCCCATCATGCACCGGTGAGTCAAACCCCGCAACAGTTTTCAAATTTTCTCCAGAAACATGACCCTCTTGATCCAATTCAGCAGCCGAGTCGCGGTACAAATGACCTCTCCTCCACATTTACTAGCGGCGGAATTCTCGCGGGATTCCAACAATGGGGGGCCGTTACCTTGCACCAAGACCCTAATGCAAGCTAGGACAGAACTCTTGGCTTTTCCGCCTGCGGATAGCCCAGCCCCTCACTTAGCTCATACAAGTGACGATCTCATGGAAGCAAAATATAAAAGTAAGAGAAAGCAGTCCTGGTCTGAAAGTGAGGAAACAAAAGAAAAGAACATTTTCATCATGGTTCGCTCACTATCCGTTGTCCCCGCCGCCCTCTCGCTGTTTCACGTGGCTCACGCCGTGAACAATGGACTTGCCATCACACCTCCTATGGGATGGAATAACTGGAATTCTCTCGCCTGCGATGTCTCGGAAGACTTGCTCCTCAGTACCTCAAAAAAGTTGACCGAACTCGGCTTGCAAGATCTCGGTTACGATCACGTGGTTTTGGATGATTGTTGGCAAGCTCCTCGTGGCGACGACGGCTATGTCACAGCCAGCAAAGAGAAATTTCCTCGGGGCATGAAGCATGTCTCTGATGCGTTGCACAGCGTTGGGTTGAAATTTGGGATGTACTCCAGTGCGGGCGAGATGACTTGTGCGAGATTCGGTTAGTACCTTATTCCACCTCCTCGTCCCAAACTTTTGCCTCTTTTTATTAACATTTACCTACCAGCTGGATCACTTGATTACGAAACCCAGGATGCTGAGAACTTTGCTGCCTGGGGTGTTGATTTTTTGAAGTACGACAATTGTTACCATTTGGGGCGTATGGGTACCCCCCAAATCTCCTTCAACCGATACAAGGTTATGGCCGATGCATTGAAAGCAACGGGTCGCAACATTGCCTTGAGCCTCTGTTCATGGGGTGAGGACTACGTGCATACTGTCCGTAAACCTCTTAAAATTCAATGAAAACGGATATTATACTAACTTGCAACAGTGGGGAATGTCCATCGCCAACGCATGGCGCATAACAGGAGATATCTACGACTCCTTCGCACGTCCTGACGCTCTATGCGCTTGCGACACCAACAACCCTAACGACCCTTTCTGTATTGCTCCAGGAACTCACTGTTCTGTTTTGTTCATTCTCAACAAAGTCGCCTCATTCGCTGACAAGAGCATCCCTGGAGGCTGGAGCGATCTTGACATGCTTGAGGTCGGCCAAGGAGGCATGACAGACGAAGAGTACAAAGCTCATTTCGCCCTTTGGGCCGCTATTAAATCGCCTCTCATGCTTGGAAACGACCTCCGAATCATGTCGCCATCTGCGCTAACCATCGTCAACAACCCGGCCATCATTGCTCTCTCTCAAGACCCCCACGGTCGATCAGCCACTCGCGTTGCCCGAAATACCAGCGTGCCCAAGGACGAGTACGACGTTGGAGAGACTCACATCTGGAGCGGAAAGTTAGAGAATGGAGACCAAGTTGTCATTCTTCTCAATGCCGCTAACGAGGATCTCGAGATGAGCGCCTCGCTTAAGGAGATCTTCACTCCCTCCGGACCAGGTGGCTCAGCGCCTCAAAATAACCAGAAATGGGAGGTCTGGGATCTCTGGGCTGATCGCATGAGTGATAGCCATGCGCAGATTCTTCTCGAATCTGAGGATGCGAGCAAGAGAAGTGAAGTCCTCAAGAGTTTGAATTGGTATAATTCGACCGAGGTCTCTTATAAGGAGGGCTTGAAGAAGGGTGATGAGAGGCTTTTTGGAAAGAAAGTCGGTGTGGTGGAGCCGAGGGGGAAGTGGGATGTTGTCGTTGAGAGGCACTCGGCGAAGGTGTATCGCTTCAGGAGAGCGAAGAGTGTGACTGGTGATCATGATGAGTTGTAAATTGCATGGCAGCATTTGAGGTTTGGGATTTGACAGCTTTTTGGCTGGAATTTATGTTTTGGACAAGGGAATCACAGATTTAGAAGGCTCGGGGCAAAATAGAAATGATCATGAACTTCACTCAAAAGAACCTTCAGCGAAGCTTTTATCAAATATCTGAAACCAAAAATTGAGCGATGGGTCAAGCTCCTCAGAAGCATTCTGTCGAACGTAAAGATATTGAGCGAAGCCCTAGAAACATTTTCCAAGTTTCCATGCTGTGCATTATTTCCCTATTGATATCTTCAGGCTTGTGTTGAATTAGGGGGGAAAAAATACGACGACGAAATTAGAGGAGGCAATTGACTCGCGTGTGAGAAGCTGAGGGCAATTCAGCGTGCTCGTATTCAAGCTCGAAGAATTCACAACCGCCCAAAGCAGCGACCTATTTACCTGCCCAAGATTGTGTGGATAAAACCATACGTGGGCCAAAATTAGGCAGACTTCTCCAAATTTATCCATCCCTACTCAATTCCCATAGTTGCGAGAAAGAATCCTCACTGAGGTGCCAAGGACTCCGATACGAAGGGTGAGGCGATTAATAGATATCTATTATTGTTTTGAACCGCTCGCTTAATTGGCGCTGAATCCGAACGAAAAAGGGGTTTCGGTTATTGGGTCATGTGATATTAAAAGGGGTTGCTATGAAACCCGAGCAACCCAGACAACCTTCGTCTCGTCTTCTTTCTTGGCGTTAGAGACCCATCGCAATATTCAATGCGTTCGTCCCAACACGGCCAACCGAAGGTGTCAAGATCAATAAATGGGATGGCGGGTTGAAGATCTCGAGCGGCTCCACCCCGCACCGACGACGCTCCACGGCAGTTTGATGTCTCCGGCAGAAGTCACTTCGTCTCATCCATAGATTCCGGACTTGGAAGTATGTCATCGCCTGTCACAGCATGGCTGATCCTCTATTCGGCAGTATCATCGTTTCTTGGATCCAATTATTGCCCTCCATAAGTAAGATGCGTCCTCCATCATTTGCATTGTTCGTTCCAATCCATCGCATTTCTATCATTACAAACAAGTTCTGTGAACTTCTTCCATTCTCTCATACTTTTTTACTTACACCGCGAGCCGGTCTTTACCTAATATCACTTTTGATAAGAAACATCTCCCTCATTCACAACAAAACACTCTTTCAACTACTCGCCAAAATGCAGTTCAAAGCTCTCCTCCTTTTCACCCTCACTGCCATGACGGCAACTGCTGCTACTGTTCCAGTCAGCGCCAGACAAGCGGGTGTTGACTTCGGTGACTGGTACGTATTCTTTGACTCTGAAAGCCTCAATTGGCGCGCCTTGATCTTGAGACATTTGCTGAACGAGATGCTAATTCTTTGATCAGTACCCCAACTATCGATTTCCAACTCGGCCGTGCTGGACGGAAGGCTACGGAAGGAACTTTCCTGCCCACCGATGCTCTCGTTGCAAAGGGCCAACAAGATGCCTTGAACCCCAACATCATCACAAACCGAGTTTGCGATCAACTCACAAACGTGTGTGGCGCCAACAATGCCGCTGTTACTCTTTGCGAGGATGCACAAGCTCAGGTCGCCGCTCTTGGAACTAAGGATGCCTCTACTGCTGCTGCTTTCAACGCCGCGCTTGGATTTTAAGCTGCTTGGGGTGTAGATGGTTCGGATTAGATGGACTTTGTATGAAGCGTGCATGAGGAATGGATACTTCCTGGAGTTGGGAGGAGGGTTTGGCTTGATGAATGATGTTTGATTCATAACAGAACATATATCTTTGAAATTGATCATGTTCTTGATGAATTGAAATGAAGGAACCTAGTGCAAGGTAGGTGGCTCCTAGTGATGTGTGAAGAAATCCTTCTTTGATAATCACAACAACGAAAATATGACTTTCTGGATCTAATTGACACTTTGAATGCTTTGAGTAATCAATAGCTACTTTTAGAAGCCAAAAACCTTTCTACGAAATGGTGATAGGGTTATGACTTTCAAACGAGCACTCCTTTAATAGAGACAACAAACTGAAGAACTTGATCGTAAATTTTGCTCTTTCAAACACAACCGCTTCTTCAACTGTCTCTTCTTTGAGAGAAGTAACTTCCAACTCTACTAAATACACCTTCAACCCAGCCTAGGTTTTCTCTTTTCACTGGTCACAGCATCGGTCCTCACTACCGTACCACAATCTCACCATGGTAGTCACCCGGGCGCAAAGCAAGGCAGCTGAGGCCGCGCAGGACGATTCCTCGTTGAACAAAGACGAAGATACTCCACCCCTCGACACATTCACGTGGTTCCCACTCCTCCCATTCGATCTGAGGGCATTGATATGGAAGGTCATCTGCTTCGAACCTCGGAATATGGATATCGAAGTTCGCTATCGTGATTCTATCCACAGTGATTTCCCATCCTCGACAACTCTTGGAGGACATTTTGGTCCTATTACCTTGTGCTCATTCTATTCTCAATGCCGGCTACCGCAGGCTTTGCATCAACAGAGAGTTAAGGGCAGAGGCACTAAAATAGTACAAACTCGAGTTTGGATTAGAAATGATCAATCGAGGATTCACAGCCACATTTCCAAGCAGCCTTACGAGCCCGGAGGCACGGGTCTGTGGTCTACAGGCGGTTTCGCGAGGTACTTTCAGGCTTAGAAATACAAAGTAGGCGAGTGCACGCTTAAATATATCAACGAACGCTTAATTGTTTTGCTTTATTATTCAAATATACAGTAAAGAAGAAGTATGTCTGTCTTTCTATTAACTAGATTTTCGAATTGTTATTTTGCGTAAGAATTATTATTTTTCATTTGGCTGTGAAATGCCCTGTGGCGCACAGACCCGCGTTTCCAGGCTCGTTAGAAGCCATTCATTGGCTGGTGTTTCTGCAGGGTTGCCCTCTCTAACGAGCCTGGAGGCACAGGTCTGTGCGCTACAGGGCATTTTACAGCCAAATGAAAATTGAGACTTCTCACGTAAAAGCGCTATTGAAAAATCCAGTTAAAAGAATGATAGATATACTTCTTATTAGCCGTGGATTTGAATAATAAAGCAAAATGTTAAGCATTCGTTCACTTATTGAACGGTAAAATCACCGACTTTGGATTTTCTAAGCCTGAAAGTGCCTCGCTAAGCCGCCTGTAGACCACAGACCCATGCCTCCAGGCTCGTAAAGTAAAACAAAAACATATCTAACCTTCTTTAATCGGGGCACACCAGATTTTATTAAGTTCGGAGGCTGTAGCTATAATCGCAGACCACCTGGGCACTTTGAGGTTGAACGGAATTGAATGGAAGCGGGAAATAATCCATAATAAGAGTCCAGACGGGAGTCGGGTCTTATGTACTTCATTACTCATTGAGCCCCACACTGCCATCCAGTTGTGTTTACAGGACTGCGGGGGACGGGAGTGACAGTTTGATGGGTGCTGCCTAAGGCGCAAGTAGGGATTCAACCTTCCAACTCCATCCATCCATTGTGATGAGATATATCTTTCGAGTTTCCACACAGAATGCCGACCCAGTCTTCGTATGTCTCAACCATCCATGTTCCGTTGGCAAGGCCAGCATAACGACAAGTGATCCGCGCGTACCTTTTAGCATACAGATTGGCCCGCTTTGCTCCAAGAAGCGCAGATTCTCAATGGTGGTCGGTCATGCGTTTTCGATGGTCCATATCATGCTGGAGGGCGCCATATTGTCCGTCGTCTCGAATCTATCGATGGGGGCGAGTTATGGCTCGTCCGCATTCCTATTGTTCCGGCATCCTTGACCTCTGATCGGAACGAAATGGTGAAATGGTGGACGGCTGAACGACAGTTTACCATGGAGAGCGAGATTGCAACAATGAAATACTATGCGGAATGCACCGATATACCAGTGCCCACGATATTTGGATACAGGACGTCTATAGATGGCAACACTGTTAAGCTTCCATATATGCTGATGCAATGCATAAGAGGCAACATGTTGTTCGACCTTGGAGGTCCTGGCGTACTCAATAATGAGCAAAAGAGCAGGATCCGGAAGTCGATTGCTTCAATACAGGTTTTTTGGAACTCCTCTTACCAGAATTTTCGTCCCGCTTACTATCAATGTTGCCAGTGTCAAATGGCAACTGCGAAGATCAGCAAGCTTGGATCCTTGGTCTTGCGGCCAAACGGGAAGGTCGATATTGGTCCACTTCCAGCCCAATTTGGATTTGAAGGACCGTTTTCATCAGCAGTGGATTATTTCCTCGCGTGGGCCGCTCATGCCGAATTCGGGAATATGGAGTTTCTCCGTGATCGTCCTAAAGACACCGATGGGCTTCGAAGCCTTAAACGGGCAGTGATTTCGTTTCCTCCACGCCTCAAGTCGGCAATGGAGTCGAGAAACCTAGTCGGTTGCGAAAATGGCTATCCGATCGTTCATCGAGACTTCCTACTTCATAACATACTTTTCGACGATGCATATGATATTGTAGGTGTGATCGATTGGGAGTTTGCGCATTCCGCTCCACTCGAAGTGTTCGCTGCTTTGACAAATATGTATTCTGTTTTTGATTCAAGGACGCTTCACGCGGTCACCGACACCAACGAGGAAGGCAGGCAGTACATTGAGGATATCATGAATGAGGAGATGGACACGCGACAGAGTCGCAAGCTGTCCCAAACCTTTGGAAGCATCTTGGGAGATATCGGTCTGTGCATGTCGTTTTTTGAGGAGGGAGAAGCTGTTTCGTTTGGGGATTTACTGGACCGCTACGAATTGGAGTGTATTACATTGCTCTGATTCAACAAAGGCAGTGCAACGGTAATTAACTAAGATTCAGTCTATTACCGATTTTCCTTTCAAATAGACACGACCAAGGTGGACTCTTATCGTCCGTACCACATCTTGGAGTTTCAAGTTCTGTCCCAGGAATTCCCAGGAATGTTACAGCGATAGAGGTGGCAGTCGAATGCATGAGGATTTTAGTTGTTAAGGTGCAAGGCATACATATTACCAGGAGTTTTGAGCCTGACAAGCCTGCTGCCTAGAATAATGGCGCAACGAGTCATATTTGTAGGCGGTCATGTCACTGCTGTGCCGCCCTCTCAACATAGAAGTCGGGCGTGTACTTTCGTACAACGCAGTATTGCTTCAGCCAGGCTTTCTATATCCTTTCACACCACTCCGCGAGCTCCGAGCGTTTGGCAATGTCACGAAGGATTTAATAGTAGTCGGCTGCCCTCCCGTCATTCTCGATTAAAACACCTGAAACTCGCCACAAAGAAACAAATCGAAAACCAACCACCCCCATCAAGGTCATCACCAAATTACAATCAACTGATTGGGTCGATTTCCAATCTGCTTTCCACACAGGAAAATCCTGGCAGTATCACATACATATTTTCTCGCAACCTTCTTAGGTCATTAGAGCACTCTCGGCACAAGCAAAATCATCATAACTTGTCTTGACCTGCCACAGTTACCTCTCTAAGTCCCTTCCGAGGCCATTCCTTGGCCATCCGATGCTCTCGACCCATGCGGCATCGCTGTGGATGAGCTCAGCCTTTATGGGCAGTGCACGAATCCTGTATACTGCGGCGAGACAAATGTGAAGAGGGGTGATGACTGTCCCAAGTGTGGTCACAAGAGGGAGTAATGGTTAGCTGGTACTTCTACGTCACCGAAATTCCACCAACTGACCTCTCCGTGCTTCGATTTCCAAAGATGCCTATTGATGATGGAGCGGCGGTTCATGGCTGCTGGATCTGGAAGTTAAAACAGGACTCTTTCTTTATCGATTGAGGGATATAGTAACTGAGATAACATTATGACTGATGAAATATGGTGCTATTTATTTTTTATTTTTGGTCGGCGGTTGATGACAAGGGCAAAGTGTTGACCAAAGTCATTTTGGACACCGCTCACTTAGTTGGTATCGGTCGGCTGCTTCAAGCTTCATAGAGTCTTCCCGTTTGATTTCGTTTTGAGGTTCCCAAACTCCTTTCGCCCTTCAGTTAAATGATTAGATTATTACCAGATATACTGCACGGATCCCCACTCGTTGGATTTCTGGAACCTCTTGCGGCCGAGCTCGGTCCATTACTATCCCGTCCTGCGGCAGTTCGCTTGCACCTTTTAGCGCGGAATAAAAAGTGAAAAAGAACTTTATACAACAATACTCTAACTTTGAAATAACAATTGCCTCTTTATACTTTTCCTTTGAGAGTAAAAGGTAGTGAATTGTGTGGTTAATACTACGAGGTCTCTTTTGAAAACGGCTCTAAAAGGTGCTCTGCCGCAGGAAGGAATACTGTAAGGTACGGCGTGAAGCTTTGAACCCGTGACGCGCCGTTGGTGAAGCCAGAGAAAGCTACAAGTGAGAAGCAAGGAAAACAACCTCCGCTACTCAGCCGGGTTTTATGTGAGGGCCGGGCAAGCCAGAATTGGGTGACACAATCAACACTTCTAAAGTTATAAGAATTACCCACATTTCAATCTTAGAATCAGCTTTAGAGAATGTACAAAAGTATTAGAGCTTTCTATTGATGTCTTTTATAGTTTAATCTATAAGGTGGTTATTTAATAAACATTTTCTGAAGTCTGAATTATGTGTTGATTTTAGTGAGGCTCGCCTGATTTTGACTGCCCCGCCGGGCCCTCACATAAAACCCAGCTAAGTATGCTTCAAGCTTCTCTCAACCAAGGAACATCAATCGTCACCAAGTCTCGAATGCGGGGCAGCTACTGCTGATCTACGATCTCCAGTGTGCAGTCTCATCTCTCCAAGTCTTAAAGGATATGGGGATCTGGGGATCTGCCCAGGGTTGGCACTGTGATCAAGATCCTCTCCTTGGCTCACACTCACATTTCAGCTCCATGATTGTCAGGACCACCCCTCCTCTCCTCCTCCTCCGTGTGAATTCCATACCTTAAGGAGTGGCATTTGGTGATACTTGGCACAGTCGTGTACCACAAGCCGGCACAGGGTAAAGATGATCCAATGGATGCATGTTTTCTGACCGCCAATGGCGCCATTTGCTACTACTGCAGCATTACGGCATGATGTTAAGTATCAGCCGTCAAAGGTCTTTAGCAGTGCTACTGAAGTGTTTCGCTGGTGCTCTTCGGACTTTAGGGAACATCTGATCGGGAGTTGAAGCTGTGGCATCTGCCACTCGAGCTTACGCCACACACGACATCATCGATGCTCAGCTACCCCTCCTCTCAGAGCTAGCGCTCTTTGGTTCATAATTGTAGTATATATTTTCTCCTCTGTACTTTTCCCTCGTAAATATACTTCTTTCCACTCAGATCATTGCAGCTGTTGTACCTTTCTATCTGCACTATTAATGCCCGCATAGAAGTCATGGAGAAAATCAAGAACATTCTGTATGTTTCACTTCTTCTGTGTGCAGAACCCCAACTCTAATTACATTCTACAGCAAGCCTGGTAGATCACAGGATGACGAGACGTTGTACGGAACTGGTCAATCGACAGGGGCAAGCCACCCAACTCAAACACACTCTGGAGGCTTGACTGGGGAGGGAAGTCATTTAGGAGATGCAACGAAGACTTCACAAACTACGAATCCCACCTTAGCCGGCAGTCAACAAAGCCCAGTCGTTAGAAACAATGCATTGGGAGCTACAGGTGGCCAAACGACTCAACCTGGAAACCACATGGGTCAAGGTAGCCACTTGGCAAGTGCAACTTCTGGCCAACCCTCAACTCTTCCAATTCATACATCTGGAGTTACAACAACTACCACAACTCAAACACATACTAGCCAATCTCACATTAGAAAAAATCCAGGGCTAATTGGGACTGGTGCCGCCGGCGTTGGACTTGCGGAGCAGTTAGTCTTTCTTCCGTTCAAGTAACTCACATTTAACTGATATCTCTGCAGCGAACGTCAAAAACATCAATCAGAACTTAGCTCATCTACCACCGGATCTAGTAGAGAACACAATCAGAGCATTGCTGTTTCGTCAGGATCGGCCAGTGGCACACATTCATCGAATCTTTCCGATCGTGCAGATACCAGAGTCGATTCAGACAACTCAAAATATGCCACTCAGCCCGGTCAAGAAGCACATGCATCGAAGTCGGGACTGGGCAATGCTCAAATCGGAGGGTCGTCAATCGGCCAATCCGCACTCTCAGGCTTGACCGGAGGTTCCACTGGTTCCAATATTCTCTCTGGAAACACGCATACGCCATTGTCCAGCCAACATATCCCTGGCGAATGGGTAGACGAGACCGATACCTCCCGCTACACAGAGACTTCTACACCGGCGAATAAAAGCTCTGACAGTCACACGGCAAGGGGCACAACAGCCCTAGGAGCGGCAGGAGTTGCTGGTTCTGGGGTTCACAGCCAGCGGGTTGATGAGAAGGATTTCGGCTCCACGACTGGATCATCTGATTTGGCCCAAACCTTCCATGCGGTTGGTGACCCAAGTTATACCCAAGGAACAAATTCTTCAACAGACCATCACCTAGGTAGAGATGCCGCTATAGTTGGTGGAGCTGGAGTTGGTGCTGCAGCTATAGGTGCTGGCCTATCATCCACTCAACACACTGGATCTCAAGGAGTAAGTCTCTCATGCACGAACGAAATATATCGGCTTACCGATCAAACGCTGACGCAAATAGCCACATATAACGTTCGCAGCCAACCAGCTGGACCCAGCAGTCAACACTCGTGCTAGTGGGCATGAAGATGGTATTCATCACTCGCCAATTCACGGCGGCGGTGCGGAAGAGGCAGACGTTAGTATTTTCTCAGTCTTTACCTTCTTATCCTCACTGTCTAGCATTCTACTAGGAAGCTCTCAATGTTCTACTTACAAGAAAATACTGACTCTGTAATTTCTTTTCAGCATCACCACGGCGGTACATTTTCTGAGAGTGCTGCAGCTCTTGGCCGAGGTCCGGGGTACGTCGATCTTTTGATTCCAAATCCGTTCTTTCTAACTTTACTATTCGCAGCCAACCAAGCCAACAGCAAACTGACAGAGGTACCGGATTTGGACTTGCCCCTTCGACTGGTCCGGCACCACATACTGTCGGGCCACATCAGCAAGACATTGCCAATGTTCTGGACCCAAGAGTCAACCCTAGTAACGCCGCCGGGCAAGCTGCCCAAGATACATCTCAGACGACCTCTCATTCCACTGTCGATTCAAGTGGACACCATTATGGTAGAGACGCTGCCATAGGGGCGGGGGTAGTAGGAGCCGCGGGCCTCGCTGGCAGGTAAGTCAAACAGATTGTTCCCGTTGTGATTCTAAATTGACGTCGACAGTCAATACCAGAGTACTCAATCTAGGTCGGATATTGGAACCTCAAATGCCGCCGGCAACTCTGGCTTGTCATCTGGACCTGCACCAAACACTGCAGGCCCACACAAGTCAGATATGCTGAACCGTGCTGATCCTCGTGTAATTGCCAACCCAACAGTGGCGCAAGGCAATCCCCAAGCCCAGTCTGTTCTAGGCCTGAGTGACAAATCTCACGCCTCCACTGGGGGTTATGCCACCCAGCCATCTGACCCACATCAGAAAGATTATAATTACGGAAAAGATGCGGCACTTGCTGGGGGAGTAACGTCGGCGTTCCTAGCTGGTCAACATCATGGTCAGAGCGGAACCGCCGATCCAAGTCTGGTCGGCCAACATGGCGCTTCAACAACTTCCCAAGATCCTTACTCTGCAAGCTCCACTCAAAGATCGACAATTGATCCAAATACAGACCGTTTGAATGACCACCATTTGGGCCGAGATGCCGCTATCGCTGGTGGCGTTGCAGACGTTGGGGGAGCTGCCTATGGAGTGGACAAGCACCATGAGAAAGAACTTGCCAAAGCACAACGCGAAGCCGAGAAAGAGCAGAAGCAGGACTTAAGGCAAGCTGAGAAAGACCACAAGCATGAAGTTAAACGTGCGGAAAAGCAGGCAGAGAAAGATCACAAAAAGGATCTGAAGGCGGCAGAGAAGGATGAGAAACACCAGGAAAAGAAGAAGCATGGATTTTTGTCTTTTCTTCGTAAGTCACATATTTTCCACAGTAATTTGCACATGGACTGACTAGAATAGATCGGGATAAGAGCAAGAAGTATTCTCCTGAAGAGGAAGCCGACTTTGAACGTCAAGAGCGGGAACACAATGCTACACACGTGACTCCGCTTCCTGAGAAGCCGGCCGGCACAGATATTGGCGACAAATTGCATGGTGCTGATCGAAATCGTGGTGTCACAGGGGCTGCTGGCTTCCCAAATCAACCAGGCTTTGGTGACGGGACGACAGGCCACCAACACCTTGTTTCCGAGGCTACTACTGATCAGCATGGGCGTCCAGTCGGATCTGGTACTCTTGGTGTAAGTTCTCAACACAGCGGCCGCGAGTTCCCTCTAGGTCACTCAAAGCACGATTCTGGATACACGGAGAAGACTTCCCCTCCTCATCCCATCACTAGCCAACAGTCCGGTTTGACTAGTTCCCCAGGCCAATCTGGTCTATCAGGAAACCAGAGCTCAAGTGGTTACCAGAGCGTCCTCGATCCTGGCCGACAGCAATACACTTCCACCAGTCAACAAGATTACCATCAACAACAGCATGCTACTTCCGGTTACCAAGCTGGCCGCGATACAAGCGAGCTCGGTTCATCTATTACCCAACAACACGAGCCGAGCACTGGCTCGAAGACTTCCGACCTCAGCGGCAGGAACAGATTGCACAAGGATCCTCCGGCTCATCACCCTGCTGCCCAAGCACAATCTGGAAATGATAGCACAGGATCACATGTTCCTGCTAGCGGATCTGAGCGAGATCGTCTCGTTGAACAGGGAAAAAATGATCTCGATCGTAATACTGGCGTTGCGAATGCTCCACCTGCTAATTTCAGCAGTAATTACTAAGGATAAGAGATTGGGAAGCTTTGTTTGGAGTTCTATTTCCTGGTTTGTAATGAGTATATGAATTAGCTGTATGATTGATGAGCACTATGACTTCTTCTACTGCGCATATTTGCTTCCTTGCCGATGACCGGGAGGCATGATTTCTAGTTCTCGTCCCAAGTTCATAAAACGGCGTCCCTGGAAGTTGACAATTGATCATGCTATCTCGCACTGCTCCATGTCCGTCTCATCCAACCCAATCACCAGATCAGCTACCCTTTTCAACTCAGCAGCGTCATCATCTCGACCCCATTCTCGTAACCAGCTCTCCAGCAGGTTCACATACCGAGTCGAAAGGGGGCACGCGTGGCCCCAAAAGCCCGCGAGTGTGCGTATGGCCTCTCGCATGCCACTCTCAGCAAGATCATTTTTGCGCTGATAGTACTGCGCTCGCGCTGTGAGGACCATAGCATCGACTCTCAAGTTAAAACTAACCCGCGGCTCCTCTCGAGCTCTGGATAGGATCTCCAAGCCCATATTCTCCGTCTCTTCAAACTTGCCTTGAGCCAACATGCTGTGTCCTAGGGACAGCATGATCGTAGGGATCTGTGTGGCAGTCTTGTCTGAGGATCGCTCGTATTCATCGTAGATAATCCAGAGAAGCCGTTCTGCTTCTTGACCGTCGTAGGTTTCGTGGACGTGGTGAATGTGGTTGAGACGAGTGAGGAGACCGGAATCGCTAAAGGGTTCAAGGCCGCGATCTAAAGCATTATTATTGCACTGCCATGCTTTGATCAGTGCCTGTTCTAAAGACGTCTCATCGAGGTTGCCAAGGAGTAGAAAGATACGACCCCAAGGCTGTTGGATTGAAGTGAGGCTGATCGATAGCGATCGGATGTAGTCGCGAAAAAGGAGGGCGACTTCAATCAGACCGCTGTGTATCAACCACAGCAGAGACGAGAAAAGCCGATCCAATGTCCGAGGATGAGAGCGTTGGATTATACCTTGAACAAGCCTGAATGCTTGTGAGAGTACTCGTCGAAACTCAACCAGCGAACCATGTGCCTTTAGGTTGCCGGCCATCGAAAAATAACCCTGTAATTCATTTCTCTGATCGGAGTCATACAAGTTGTCTACTTCACATGAAGTGGCTCCATCTCTAGTCTGAATAAGCCACGATCCATCGTGTAGAGAGCCAGCATAATAGGAGCTGATGTTGTAAAACAGCTGCTCTGGTATCTGCAGAACTGCTGGTGGTTCGGGTGTTCGATTAATCGTTGGATGCTCCAGAACATGGCGTATGTGAGTTGTCAGGAATCCACTTCCGTCTAAATTTTCAGTTTCATCACTCCATTCTGTAGCCGGGTTGTACGGTGCCAGCTTGATGTTTATGTGATGGTTCGTAGCGGACGATAGTGTGATTGCAGAGACTGAGACGATTCCTGTGCCGTTTTCATCGGATGAAGTTGATGGTGGAGGCGTTCTGCAGGAGATATAATCAGGTACAGAGACAGAAGTTTCGGTCACAGTTTGTAACCCCTTTCGTCTAGCATGGCGAAGAAACCGCTCAATCTCAACCGTTTGGTTGTGCTTCTCGACTAAAGTATCCCTGCCGATGGCATCGCGCTTTGCTTTGACTCGAAGGATTGCAAGTGCTTCATGCTCTTTAATGTTCTTAAGAAGTCCCCACTTCTTCATTCAGTCTTTATACATTCTTTCTCTATTCTATCTCAGAAATGCTGCTTTAGAGGGTTACGATAATACTTACGTTGCACAGAAATCTTGTTGTTTCATAATTGCCATGACTTCCTTCAGCGTCATGCTCTCGTCTATATATAGGCGGGTAATTTGAGATCGATGGGACTCCCACTCGGTCAACTTCGGTCCAGAACGTTGTGTAATCTGGGTAGGTAACTGTTTCGCGATAATATCACTGTTGTTGGAATTGTTGGATTTCGTCATAGTTTTACAGCCGTGATATGAATCTTCAAAATCTCCAGAGGTTTCAGAAGATGAGATGCGGATAATCGAACTGAATTAACAACAGAGCGCTGTTGTAATAGTAGGCAAGAACGTGCGTCGTGCAATGAAGTTGGTAACCAAGCAGTAATGCAGAGGGATGTGCGACTATTTGTAAATTTATGTGACATCTTCATCCCAGCCTTGCCTTCAACGCGGCGATGCAAAAGTACAAGGGGCGGAAATAATGGGTTGACATTGGTGGATTTACCGAACCAAAGTACAATGCATATTCACAAGGCGATCCTAACTAGGATGGCTAGCGGCAATTCACATGCCCTCTATTTTCTTTGGGACAAGAATCCTATAATTGAGTACTTAATAGAGTACTTGCTCTTTCAAAGGTCGATGAGTGTTCGGTTTGACTTCTACTCGGCACACGCCCTCCAAAGCATCTCCATCCCCTTCCAAGTTGAATGCCAAATTAGCAA
Source organism: Cadophora sp. M221 (assembly GCA_017366145.1). Taxonomy (NCBI): domain Eukaryota; kingdom Fungi; phylum Ascomycota; class Leotiomycetes; order Helotiales; family Ploettnerulaceae; genus Cadophora; species Cadophora sp. M221. Next base: position 26,102 of record JAFJYG010000564.1, read on the forward strand.
GTGCGTACATACACTCCTCGAGCCGTAGTCAGGTATTTGCCACACATGGAATAACAACAATCTCGCTAATTCACGAAGTATGAGAAGGGTGTCCCCGTGATCACATGAGTCACGCCGAATCAGAAGTCAACAGAGGGCCTTGCTTGGAGTCAGGGTGAATAAGAATCTCATCCATTTTCAACCCCTGAACTTACCTAGGGATATTAGATTCTTCTTCGCAAGAGATCCGACTCCAGTGCACTACACACCACTGAAACACTCAAAATGAAGCTTGTCAAGATCTCGTCTGAACAGGTTGACGTCGATCCGGATGCCTACAATAGCAAGTTCCATACCGATATCGAAGCGCCAGGCCTCCCAGTGCCCTCAGAGGTGCCTCAGTCATTTCTACGCTGGCTTCCGCTTATCGCGCGCTCCCAAACCATACCTACGACATCCGTTCAACACATAACCCTCACACCGCAGCAGACGCAACTCATCCTCGATGCCTCACAAGCCTCTCTACACACCCGTGAACCCAATCGACTCTTCGCAGAAGAGCTAGCTGATCTCGAGTCCGCATTCGACACACTCTCCTTCCCTCTCAAAGGCTTCTTCCTCCGTATTGATGAGTGCTCGCCAAAGGATGGAGTCAGAGGCACTTCGCCTTTGAAGTCCGCAGAGCAGATCATTTTACGTCTGACGACAAGCCATCGAGCCACTAACGCAATGATTCGACAAAAAGAGAAAAATGGCGGGTTTGTGGAGCTGATTTTCTTGCCATACGACACAAAGATGGATACCGCGAAGGAGTTCCGTGTTTTCTGCGCGCCACCAGCTGGGAGAATCACAGTCGTCTCGCAGTACAAGTGGCACAAGCGCTCTTTCCTGAGTACTAGAGAGCCTGAAGTCCTTGACGAGATGATAGCGGAGATTATGCATGAAATCTTGCGTATTCATGGGGAGATTATGGCGGACGCGGAGTGCGGCGGTGGAGGGCTATGGATGAGCTGCTGCTTGAGCAGGGCTTCACTTTCGATGTCATATTTGACGAAGAAAGTCGGAGTTGTTCATTGATTGAGCTGAACTCGTTTGGGGCAAGATCCGGGTGTGGGTCATGTCTCTTCCACTGGTTAAGAGATATGGAAGTCTTGTATGGAAGATGACCTGGACGAGGCAGCGATGGAATGGCAGAGGACGGAGATGTGGAGTTTCGTATATCTATCTGATGGCACTTCAATGCTCAATGGGGTGGGAGTCTTAGAATCAAGTAGTCACAGGGCCCGAGTTTCCTCCGACACACTGGCATGGTGATATTACCTCACAGGGGATCCAGATGAATGCACAGAGAAATATCTGGTAGACTACCAGTGGCCTCAGCAAAATTCCACCGGAATGATGGCATCATTTATGAAGAATGGAAGCAATCAAAAGGAGAAAGGGTGGAAGAAAAGGAAAGATATGAACGGGAAGCGATGTTGGATGGCCTAAAAATTGTTCTGGGAGACACATATCCAACCATCACTGATGATGGTAAAGGCGCTGCCTCTCGACGAAACAGATCATGAATAGAACAGTAGCGATGAACAAAATTCAAGCGGCAAGCAGAGACTGTCTACTTCCATGATACAATATGATACATTTGGTCTACACTTATACAAAATTTCATCACCTCTGTAGCGACAGGTATTTCCCACCCGAGTGACGTGCTTCCCAACCTCTCGCCTTCTGCTTCGGCTTGATAGCAATAACCTTCTTTCTCTTGAACTCGATATCAGCTCCCTCAATGCCTGCTCGGCTCATCACGCCGGCTGTTCCTTCGTCCCACAAGCTGCGGAAGATGCCCATGCCAATTGGCTTGATTTGGTGCTTGTCCACGAAGCTCTTCAGATGGAACTTATCCCGCTTGACCTTCTCCTTCAATTCCGCAACATCGAGTATCTGTCCTGGTTCTTGCTGGATGACGAATACCGAGTAGCGGTGATATGGGGATCCTTTTTGAGCGAATGGTGGTAACCACGGCAGGACGAGCTGGGCTTCGGTGGCCTTGGAAAGGGGCAGAGATGTATCTGCTGGAGAGAGCGGGATGTTGGTAGCCAAGTAGTGGCATCGAGACATGAAATTATCTTTGTCCACAAGTGGCACATCTGAATCGAGTACAACAATAGTGACAAGTCTTTCACCCTTGTCAAAGACTTGTACGTTCAACCGTGCTGGGACCTCGCTGACTCTGGAATCGATGAACTCCCCAGGTTGGACGTTTCGTTGTCTGAATGCCACCTTGACATCTGCGGTAGGTTCGAAGAACGGAAGGACATCTGGAACGATTCCAAATTGGTTTATACGTTGGACAATAATCAGTCGCTGGTACTGGCGCCACTTCTTGTCTGCTAGGTATCGATAGATGGGCTTGTTCATGTCCCCTGCATGAAGTTAGCAATGATACTTTCCTCCGTGAACTGTAGAATCTGCATACCCTCTCCGTCCTCAAAGCGCTTCTTAATCATAGGATCATTGATGTCTGCTTGGATCTTCAAGTATTCCAAATGCCTCCTCATACTCTCCAACCTCTTCTGCTTTGTCGCCTCTCCACCACGAACGTTCGCAGCGTCCGTAGCCACTAGATTTGATATCCGTAACCGTTCCGTTGCGATCAACTTCAACTTCTCCTCCCGGTCTGCGGCCAGCACGTTCCTGGCCTCTTGGAAACATTGGTATGGCAGCTGCTCGAATGGAATGTTGTCAGAGCTCTTCAATGCTGCACGACGTCTTCTGGATCCAATTGGGATTATGCCACCCCTCATCAATTTCCTCTCGTGCCTCGGATTGGTGACAGTTGCTGGATCAAACATGGGTTTAAAGGGGACTGTTTCGGCGGCAGCTTCTTCGTTCGTCCGGGAAGAGCTCGAAAAAGTCCGAATGACTCTTGCAGAGTGAGAAGAAGCTTGAGTGCTTTGGAGGCATCGTGCCAATGGCCTTACGACCTTCTGGCAGGTCGGCATTGTTGCTGTGATGTTCATCGTTGATGTATCTGGAAATTATTTGTCGATGTTCCAAAGCCTCACGGAACAAAGTTTCCGCGCTCCGATCTTTTTTTAAGCTAAGCCTCGAATGTTCAACTCTCCTTGAAAGACGACGGCGATTGATCTGATTATATCAACAATGGCGTCCAAGAGCTTGCAGAGCTTCTCAAGAAGCTTAAGATCCATACGAGCGCTCCCTTCGGGCGTGAAGGACCCATTAGTGGTAAGATATCTAGGGATATCTAGGTCAGAAAGGAGTAACTTTGCTAACTTGATCAACAGCAATGTCTTGCACCACGATTCTCAAGGTCAATGGCAACAGAGACTACAATGCCCTCGAATCTCACGCAAGAGTTTAACCCTTCCTTCCTCGAAACTGCCGCAGACCCGATATACTCCCTCCCAGGTACGATGAGTTCCCATCTAAAGTGAAGACTTCATTCTAAATGCAACAGAACCAACCATCCTCACAACCATCTACAAATTCCCCACGATGGAGCCCCTAAGATTCGAATCTCACGACAGCAAGCATTTGCATCTTCCACTCCGTCGAGATATCCTTCACCGGGCTGTGGTCTTTGAGGGTGATGCCACACGTCAAGGAACAGCAAGCACAAAGACCCGTTACGAAGTTCACGGATCGCATCGCAAGATCAGACCACAGAAAGGTTCTGGTAGAGCCCGTCTGGGTACGGCGCAATCCCCGATGTTGAAGGGAGGGGGAAAGTCCTTCGGACCACATCCTCGAGACTTCGCTACGGGGCTACCGAGGAAGATGTACGACTTGGCTTGGAGAACAGCATTGAGCTGGCGGTACAGAAGAGGGGAGTTGATCATTTGTGAAGATGGCATGGACATCGAGTTTCCGAAGGGTCGATTCATCAAGCGTATCTTTTCGCACAACCACTGGGGCCAAGACGATGGGAGGACACTAGTGATCACGAATAGCGTCAGGGAGAATTTGTCCACGGCTTTGGAAAATGCTGGCGAGGATGGGAGGTTTCAGATGGCGCATGAAGTTGATGTGAAGGATCTGCTGGAGTTGGGAAGAGTAGTTATCGAGAAAGGGGCGCTGGAGCAGTTATTGAGTGAGCATCAGAGCGACCTGGTGCCCAAGATTAGAAGTGTATGATAGGTTCCGTATTTGAGAGCTCCACAAAGCTTTGTATATCTCTTGTACAATCAAATTCTTTCACCAGCTAATATTTGGGTGGCTGGATATCAATGCTCACAGAGACGCGAACCGAGTTGCTTTTGACAGTTTGGGACTAATAATTAGTGCCACCCTCAAATATTAGAAGCCGATTTTCTTCCTGCAAAATATCTCTGACTACAAAATTCTAGAGGTTCTAACAATTTTGACCTACATCTTGCGGAAAGGCATCTTCAAAGTCACAGACTACTCAATGGCACGAAATTGGTAAATTTACTCCCTTCGTGACGTCCTCATACTTACAGACCCGACTTGATAATATCCGCGGCCTTCTCAGCAACAGCATATACCAAAGACTGCGGGTTGCCCTGCGGCACCAAAGGAAAAACAGAAGCATCAACGATTCTCAATCCCTTTACGCCATAAACTCTCAACTCGTTATCGACCACCCCTCCTTCCTCCAGCGGCAACATCGCACACGTGCCCACGGGATGATAAAGTGTTTTCGCCCACTTCGTCAGGTATTCTCTCGCAGCTTGCAACCCAGTCTCAGCATCGTCGCTCTTGGTGAACTTCCTCTCTTGTTCTAAGGCGTGAGAGGATAATGGCGTTGTATGGACAGCGTTCTCGGCGTACAGCAATGATCGAGCGAGAATTTCTCTATCTATGGGGTGTGAAAGGTATTTCGGATCGATGAGAGGCGCTACCAAAGGATCTGAGGAGCCGATGTGGATGTTACCTCGAGAGAAGGGATGCATGAGCCCCATCACGATGGTGTGGCCACCTTCGTTGTTTGCGGAAGGAGGACGAAGATAGCTGGGCAGGATCAGGAATTGGGTTGATGCGCCTTGTGGCCCATCGAGGAGATTCCGGACGAGACGCTGCTGATTGGAGAGCGATTCCTCAGCGGGAAGATGGCTTGAGAGGAAGTCCGTGACAGATTGAGCTTCATTCTCACCACCCGACAGAATGTCCGCCAGAGGGACGAAAGCACTTGTGCCAATGAACTTCGACAGTGGCCCGGAGGCCGTTTTAGCATGCTCCACCATTGCCTGCTTCACCAAGGTCGGATCCGAGAAAATAGGAGCGTCAGCTTGGGTGGGAGGGAACGGCAGGATGGTCATGATATGGTCCTGCAAATTCTCGCCCACGTTTTCGTTCACAGCAACGGGGCTGATTCCATGCTGTCTGAGAACATCCGACGCGCCAATTCCCGATAACTCGAGTATTTGCGGTGATTGCATGTTTCCTGCGCTGAGAATCACTTCTCTTTTGGCTGAGATGCTGTAGTTCTTTTCGTCGTGGATGAAAGCTACACCCGAAGCTTGAGACCCTTCGAAGATAATCCTGCTCACATGTGCTTGGGTCAACACATGGAGATTGCTACGCCCTGAGACAGGGAGGTAATACCCAGTCACTGAGTAACTCCTCTCTGACTTGTTGGGATCAACCGTTGCAGGAATGGGGTACGCTCCCCTCGAAACTCCGTTGATGGGATCAGTAGGCGCTGAATCAACTTCCAAATTTCTGAAAGCTTTCACAAAATCTCGCTCCAGTGGCCCGAGGTTCTTGTAAATACCTGTCTGGATTGGTCCATCGCTCTGGGTCAAAGACTTTGGGACTGTTGTTGTGTCCAGCTCAAAGAGCTCTCTCGTTTCCTCGGATGGTTGGCTCCAAATTTGGAACTTGTGCAAGTAAGGGCGAATGCTCTCGGCATTCCATCCCTTATTGCCGATCTCTTCCCAGATGTCAAGACCTGCGGTTGACGAGTATGTTGTCATCATGTAGTTGATTGCACTTGAACCGCCTAAAACCTTCCCTCTATTTTGGGCCTCGGTGCGACCACCAAGATGCTCCTAATCCGTACTTGTCAGTGCATGTTTCTGCATTCAAGTGTCTTCCGAGTCTTACCTGTGGTACTGTTTTGAAAGCCCAGTCATACTCTGGATTTCCCAACATACTCGGTGCCAAAGCTGGCACTTGGATGCGGAAGTCATTCAGCTTCGCTTTCCCGGCCTCAAGGACAGCGATCTGAAGATCTGAATTCTCGGAAAGTCGGTTAGCTAGCACCAAGCCAGCAGTCCCTCCTCCGATTATCACAAAATCATATGTGTGGGACACGAATGTGTCGATGTTGGTGTTGTTGATTCTCTCTTCGGAGAGCCGTTTGATTGAGGCTGCCATCGCGAGAGAGTTCGTGTGATATTTTGCTGTAGAACGAGCTCTTGCATCTCACGAACTTGTTCTGTCCACTGGGACATTTCGCTGCTATATATACTGCACAAGTCTGTCTGCGACCCTTAACGAATCCATGCGCTTACATTGACTTCAACAAATTTGCCTCCACCATCGGAGCAAGTCCCACTCTCATCATCTTTGTTCTGAGATTACAGAGCAACTGGCAACATTCTCGCATCTCCATTGTGAGTACCTCTCCTCTCAGCGGATGGCAAGTCGTGCTCACAAAGTTCCAGACAAGTAGAGCCCTGAGCTGAATGCGATATTTTCGTTTTTACGCCCGACTATCCCTACCAAGAGCCAATGAGCCTCCAAGATATCAGTTCAGTGGCTAAAAATCTGTAGGAAATCGCCTACTACAATGGATGAAACTTCATCCAAATGGCCCAAAGCCAGGTACAATTACCTACGCCCGTAGTAATCAGTACCTAGCGCCCTGCAGCTTACTGGAGTGCTGATTCGTCATCTCCATCGACATATTGGGCGACGAGGGTTGCATGTCTTACGGCCGGACAGAAAATGGTACGTCTATATCTCTTAATTTCCTAACTTGTCATTTCAACGCTGATTCTTATGCGCTAGTTGTTGTGATACAAACGGGGGTTTCTCGCTTGCCAAAAGACGAACTTGCTCCACGTATCCGCTCGGGGTTCCTCGCCTCGGGAGTGGTGGAACATAAACGAAATCATCCCAAGATTCTTAATTCGGACGAGGAGAAGAGAATCATAAATCGGGATTTATATCCAACTAGTATGTTACAATTATTCCAAACTTTGTTCTCCCTCCGGCAGTTGCTGGGCCAGGTGCTGACAATTATCTAGGTAGTGTGCCTGAACCCGGCTGCCCGGTTTGGTCATTCTTCATTTCGTCATTGGCGAAACTCAAAACCTGCCAACCCATTTCACCGCATCACTCTTCAACGGCACTTATTCGGTGCATAGCAACTGCAATCTTCAGAACTCCAATAAAGTCTGGAGGCTATTGCGTAGGAGGAATATTGCATCATCTTTCTTCCAAACCGCTAACAATATCTCCCGTCAAGCTAGTCCGGTAATCCCGTGCTCTATTTATCCTTTAGTTGATATCATTGACGGCTATATCAGCACAGTTTTTCGTCACTCGGAGCCTACTCACGGCCGGTCAACACATTGGATCCAGTTCTGTAGCTCTAGACTCAAATATAGAACGGAAACATTCAAACTACTGGCAATTTCACCAGCTTAGTTGTCTTAACCTCACATTTCCCAACATTCCATCCACTCAAGCAGTCCCGTTTTACATATCCATTGACAGAGATAACTCCTCGGTCAATCCATCCAGCACATCTGCGGTCAGCCGCATACCGTTGAATCAACTATTACGATCACGTACAAGCCACGGAAGCCATTTGAATGGTTCTTTCATCCGCGGATGAGCGAGCGAGTGCCTATGAGGTATGCCAGCATCATGCAACCTACCTACAATTTAAGCGAAATAGACTACATCATCCTGCTGTTGATCCCTGTTATGCCTCTTCTTGGAATTGAGACCACCATAGGGCTGTTTAATTGGCTCACCTCACGCCTGGCAGTGGAGGTAGGTATGTGGGAAGCGTTCGTGACTTCATGTGTATGTCATGTATGGCATAGCCACGCACGCAATGCACTAATTGCTCGCTGGGGCTTAGTTGTACGGTTCTTATTTTGGCCCTTCCCTTCTTTTGACCTTCATTTACGACTCATGTTCAATTCTTCGAGATTTGTTTGAAACCTATGTGGTTTTTGTTGATGAAGTAGGGAGCGTGAGTTGAAGCTTAACTGTTTCCTCTTGAGATATCTTCCCTTTCGACAGTCATTCCAACTGTTGACATCTACTCACAGTCGGGTTGTACCCCATCAACGGCTACACGAGTCCACGACGAGAGTGACCACTCATTCAAAGAGTGTCCCCAGGGTCAACACAGACATGGCCACAGCCAAAGCGGATCCACATACGAAGTCGAGTTTGTCACAAAGAAAGCCAATTTAACTTTACCTTCCCGTCATCAACGACTTGGATGTCGTTCTTTCGATCTTCAAGTCCACCTCTAGGGTTGGAAATTTTCGATCTCGACATACCCTCCCTCGTTCCTTGTCACTAGTGATGGGATGGATGAGCAAAAGCTCTGCTCGAATATGAAGTGGCCAGGAAGGAGGATGAATGCCCACCTACAAAGACCCTTGCCCATCGGCCCATGGCCATTGCTTTCATCAAGACGCAAGCCACCTCTCTCCGACGTGTCCACAGCCTAGCTATCATCAGCATGCCGTCTACGTTTCGGACTGGGGAACCTAGAGCTAAACAGGGAAGGAATATAATATACGAAGAGATATGACTTATGCTGTCATTCCTCTCGTTATCCAAATCAACGTCCAAATCAACGACATGACCCGGCACGATCTGCTTGGACATCTGCAGAGAAGATCAAACAACAGACCTGGTTTCTGTGTCCTGTATCCACACAACATCGTCGGGCACTTGCTACTGCTTGAAGATCCATACCATACCATCTCATGCTACCACGGCTCCGCCCTCCGCCCTCCGCCCTCCTCCAGAAATATACGAATCATCCACAACAGTGGAGAACTCCCAAAAATGCCTTCGGCTCTTACTCAGGAACTTTTCTTGCAGTATTCTGCACGTATATAAGGTATATAAGGTGTATACAGCACGGCACCTATTTGATGATCGCTCCATGATCTTGGCGTGAAGGCGAGGGCGAGGCAAGAGCTATTCCGGCAAGAATGGCGAAACTCCCGTCTCCCATCAACAAATCGAACGAGAAATCCCAAGCTACAAGCTAAAAAGCCAAAAAGAAAACCATCTATGTCACTCTATCCATCCATGGCTTACTTGAATACAGTGCTGTCATGACATTTACATTTTCATGCAGACGAGATCGACATCACGTCACACCTTTTCGCTTTCCTCCCCTGCCCTCCTCCACTACCCGAGCACCGCAATGCATCTATCTACAAAGTTCAGGGCCACTCACCATACACAACTAGCTTATCTGTATTTCCAATTCAGTTTCCCCC
>JAFJYG010000565.1:0-35532 GCA_017366145.1 Cadophora sp. M221
ATCCCCCTCCCAAACACCACAACAAAGCCTCTGACAAATCTGCACAAACAAAATCGCCGCTCCACCAAGAATATACCCAACAAAAACAAACGGGAACATGACAGCTATCAGGATAGCCATAGCGACAGAACTCTGGTCGAGGGGGAACTTTTGTGCTGTTTTTGGACCCCAGAGGTCGCGGAGGAGGATTAGGAAGGATGAGGCCGCTGTGGTGGACCAGGAGAGGGGGAGGAAGGTGTAGAGGATCCAGACTGGAGAGAGGGGGTGTTAGTAGCTTTTATAATATAAAATGGAGATTATGAAGAGAGGAAAGAAGGGGAGACATTCGTCTCAAAGGAGCGGATAATAAGAAATGATTCTAGGGAGTTGGGTAGGAAGGAAACAATCAAAATGATGCAAACATAAAAATAGCCCTGAACTCAAAAAGGGAAGAACTTACAAAACACCTTCGCCAGGGTAGAAAACTCCCCATCAGGATGACACAACGTAGCAGCTTGGATACTCAGCCCCGCGAGTACTAGAGACGTGAGAGTGAGGAGAAACAAGAACGTCCCTGTCACGAAGCGGTGCGCGGATGTACTTTTGATGGGTGGTTTCTTGGGGTTCATCCATGTGCGTGTTTGTGTTTCTGTTTGCGTTTGTGGTTGAGGTTGACCTGCTGGCTCGGCTGTTGAATTTGATGTTGATATTCCTGCCGAAGTAGGTGGATGATAAGGAGGTGGTGCATCTGTTTCTCCCTCTCTTTCTCTTTCCCCCTCCTCTACTGTCTCGACACCCCCAGTCGAGTTTTGAGTACCAATAGTGCATGTACTCGACGCAGTTTCTGGATCTTGGGCAGCACCAGCAACAGCACCTTCAGCAGTGGGTTTTGATTTGGGTTCATCGCAAATACCGGGTGTTGACCATCTAGTAGCATTCGTGAAGAGTACTGCCAGTAGACCGAAGAGGAGAGTGAGGAAGATTGCCCAGCCTGGTGTGAGGCCATGCATGAAGGATGCGTATTTGATGCATTGGGGGGAAGGAGAGGATGTGTGATGGGAGGGTTGGGTGTGGGAGTGGACTGAGACGGTGATGTGTGTTGATGGTGGCATTGTTTCGATGGATATCGATAATGATTCAAGGTGGTGAGATGGTGTATGGGCAACCAGGTGTAGATGTATTCCTCAGCCAAGTAGCAGAAATGGAAGGCCAGGAAGGAAGGAGATGGTGCTGATGGATGCTTAGATGGTTCGATTCGATTCGGTTTGGTTTGGTTTGGTTTGACTACTATAAGAGTGAGTGAGAGAGATGGAACCGAAAGATGGAAATCTGAAGATGAGATGCGTGATGAAGAAGGTTGAGAGGGGAGGGATGGAGGAAGTGAGGTTGACGTAATGAGGGCCTCGGGGGCTGACTTCAGCTACCACACAAGGCTGACACGCTGCGCCGCACACCAGGCTCACCGGGCAAGGCAGACCAAGACTAGAGCCGCCGTGTCTTCCGGCATCAAGGACCTGATGTATGTCATAACGTGAAAAAAAACATATGCATTATTCACCTCCGTTGAGATTCAGGGTCGGAGTTATATTCCAACTATATGCAAAGATTCCTAGTATCTCATCTCATCTAGTCACTAAGCGATAGCAGCGCTAGTCTGCGCCTTTTCTAATTCATTTACCGCTGCATTCCCTTTCCCATTCGTCTCTTCGTCAGAACTACTCTTCCCATTCGCCACAGGAACTTCCTCTTTCTCCTTCTCTTCGATCGGAGCAGGAGGTGGTGGTGGAGTTGCTACTTTCGGTTTCGGGACGTTCTTCGCTTTGACGAGATTCACGAGATAATCTCCCGCATCACCTGCACCATCTAAACTTCCGATTTTAGTCTTAAAATGTTCCGCATCACGGAGCATCCTGGGATATGTTAGTTGAGAAATTCGAAGCCGGGGCTGTGAGGGGAAACATACCTGGCTTGCGCACCCTCACTCCCCAACACTACATCACCAAATGCCTTGCCCCACTGCTCCTTGTAACTCTTAAAAACAGGCTCCATGATCATCGTAACTGTCATGTCTGGAAGATGCTTGGAGAGAACACGATGTAGAGTACTTGTTTCCTTGGTCAAGGTCTCCATATACGTATTCACAGCGTCCTTGTTTTGCTCCCAGTTGATGAGTTTCATGGCTTTGGCATGAGCAGTGGCTCGACCAGCCATTATGTCGACGAGTTTGTCGTAGATGGATTGTTGATGCTCAAGGTAGGCTCGACGAACTTTGTCGAATTCGCCCATTAGTGAGGAGACGGCTGAGCCGGAGCCAGAATGTCGACGAACGAATTCGCGGATGTGGGGGATGAGACTGCTGATGAAGGATAATGCTTGAGCGGCGAGAGCGAGATGTTTGGTGGTGATGTTTCTCAAGCCGGCAGAACGAGTTGCTCCTGCGCCGAGGATGAGTTGTGTACAGCGTGAATTGAACAGACTCAGGTACGAGATCATAGATGTGGCGATTTCAGATGTCATGGATGGAATCCCGGTGTTCAGATGGAGGAAAGAAGAGAGGCCGTGCAAACATAGGATTGCAGAGACAGGGAGGATAAAAGATTCGCTTTCTATGTGAGCAGATCGGGTGGTCGATTTCGAGGGTGTTGCAGAAGGTGTTGATGTTCCAGAGTTACCATTCACCTGGGCAGCAAGAAGGCTTGCAACAGTATCGGGTTGTGGTTGTTTAGATGGATATTGCCATATTTTGCTCCCCGAGCTCCAAGCTTCTGCATCCTCGGTACTTGCAGAGAGTATCCTCGTTAATTCCTCATTGTCTGCATCGGTAAAATCTCTCGCGTTCCAGGGGTCTGCCTCCATCCCAGTGGCCAATGCTTGCCGTTCGGATTCGCTCATTTGTTGTACAAAGTCTTTAATGTGGCCGTTCACAACATTCTTGAGAGCGGTGCCGCTTCGTCCAGACACGGCCTCACACTCGTTGGCGAAAAGAAGGTTTAAAGTGAAGTATCGAAGGAAGTTCTCGACTGAAAGGTGTGTGGTTTGCTCGGATCGTACTCGAAGGACCTTCACAATCTTATCCTGTGCAATATCCACTGCTTGCCCAAGAAGATTCGACATGTCGAGTGTTTGATGCATCTCTTCTTGGATTTCTCGGCCAGAATTTCCCTTCAATGGGGCCGAACCCATTCGGCTGTCAATTGCAGCCATGTTTGGACTTCTCGGAGGGGATCTCATCCCGGACGCAGGATCTCCGAGAGTGCTAGTAACATCAAGGAGCACCTTAACTTGTGTTCCAAGTCTTCTGAGAGTCTCGCCAACGCCTATATATGTCTTCTTGAGAAGCTCCTCGGCGTCTTCTGGTTCTAGGGCACGTAAATTCCTTGCAAGAATGGACGACTTCTCTTGTTGAGTCTTTTGTCTTCCACCTCCCATCGTAGAAACAGACATCATTGAATCTGCATCATCATCATTTGAGGCTGGTAGTGGTCTTCGTATGATGTTTCTCAATTCTCTCAAGACCGCTTCTCGATAAGCTGTAGTGGCTGGAGAAGTATGTCGAGCACGATGAAGCCCACTCAAGTTTCCCAGAAGTTCTGTCCTGAATTTGTCACTCATCACCAGGTAAGCGGGATATGCAGATGGTTCCCGATTATGACCTCCTCTAGACCTCTGTGAGGAACTGCTCCACCGTTGTAAAGTCTCTGGGGTAGATACCGACTCTACATGGTGTCGAAGGTCACCAATCAGAGCATTGAGGAATCTAGTTTCATAAACTTTGCCAATGCGTAGCCGTAACAGATCCAGGTCACTATTCACACCATTCAAAGCTACTGCTCCTCTGAGATCCCTGAGCTGGATTTTGGTGTCTTTGCTGGCCACTCCAGAAATGAGCTTCTCTAAACCGTCGATTGCATCCAAAGCCACGTCGACATCGCCTTCATCGACCAGAGACTCGCAACTTGCAAGTCCTTCCACAACCTGTTTCAACTGTTGAACAGCATCACTCAACTGCTTCAGATTTTCCCTCCGTCGTTTCTTCTTGACAATATTTAGCCCTCCAACAGCCATTTCTTCGTCCAGGGTTGCGAGTTCCGTCCGTAGAGCTTTGATACGATCCACGGATTCAGCGGCTTCGTGATGAAGCTCTCTCAGCGATCCCAGGGCTGCAAAGAATGAAGTCGACGCAGTTGATATCGAAGAGATCAGATGCACCTCAATGGTATCCATATACCATGACAGCTTCTCCTGAAGAATCGCATTGGTCGCCAAGGCCTTCCGCTGTCCAACAGCCACTCCATTTGAAGCTCTCCGTTCATCTGGAGAACCCGGCGCCGGTTTAACCACTTCGGATCTCTCACTGACTACATCGAAAGTCCGGGGGTTCTCCAGATGAAAGTCCTCTTCGAAATAAACATTTGGTATCGTTGATAGGGGTGTAGTCGCATGTGCGGCCCTTCTCCCTGGGCCCCCGCTTATCCTGCGTTTTATTGTAGGGGTTTCGATGGATGATGCAAGAGATGCTAGTGAAGCTTTTCGAGAAAGATTCGGTCGACTTGCTGATTTGCGGTCCATATCCAGGAGGTCCGAGAAATCATCAGATTTTCCTTTCCTGAACAGCTGTGTCCCTCCATCATCCTCGTTTTCTTTGGCTCGCTGTAATGCATCATAAAGACCTCCAACTTGGGTAAGGTATGGTTTAAATTCGGAGGGGTCAACATGCGTTATGTTTGTAAGGGTAACGGGGGGTATGTCTCGAGCGGTGGGCGGTTTGTGGGCGCTCGAAGCTGGCGCAGATGTATGTGGGATAAGTCCAGTTCGAACAATCGGTGGTTGCAGTAGAGTTGATATGGCTGTAAGTGTTAGTAGCTACGACTCCCAATGCAGGCAAACCTACCATTCTGACTAGACTCGTTCAAGCCATGCCAATTTGCCGCCGTATCTAATGTGCCTCCTATAGAATGTATTGAGCTGGCCGTGGAACCTCGCCGGGGCTGGAATCTGCCGCTCGAACCTGGCCTTTCGTCTGTCAGCGCCCATCACCCCGCATACATATCAAGTCCAGTACTGACCTGGGGAAAGGATATTCGCTTCGAGAGGGAGTAGGTGATATGGGGGATAGACTGTCGATCGAGTATCGCGGCGCCGGAGATGCCATAGTGATGGAGCTCTGGACTTGAGCTTAGAGCCAAGACTGCTGGCTGGCTGCTTGCTGCTCGCTGCTCGTCGACTCCCCAGTTGATTCTGGCAACCTCCAACCTCCCCACAACGGTCCACGGAGTTCTTCCTTCAAGGTGTCGCCTATCAGGGTGGGTGTTCGTGGTACAGAGGTCGGAATAGAGGAAACGCTGAGGCAACGGCAGAGAAAGGCCACGGGACCGGGCCTGTCAACGAACGCGCTTGTTGACGAATCGATGGATCGCTATCTGGGTATCATTGCAGAGACAACACAAACGCAGGGCGATACGAGGAGTTCAAAGTCTGGAGAGTCGTGGGCATATTATCGTCGTTTGGTCGGTTTGGTTTGGCTTGAAGCTCTAGATGGATGGAGTCTTTGATGGCCGAGTCGGGCTTGGGCTTCTGGCCTTGTCTTGTCAGCCTTCAATCTGCCATTGGCCAGCAGTGAAGCGTGGGAGCGCAGGGGTTCTGCCCATCAGCTCTGCGCTACTGCAAGCACTTTAGCAGCCAGCAAACGCCAAGCAATTTCAGACGCGCTGCTCTCGCGAAAGAACGCGGTGCGCTCCTTTTCTTTCGCGACGGCATTAATCCTCTTCTTCACTCCCCCTCCATCAACAACTCCACCTCAACAATACACCCTCCCTTCCATAACGGCGACGACGACGACAACAACAACAATAGCACGATCTCCTAAAGACGCAGATCAAGTCTAACCTTCTACTGCACCTCACCGCCCTTTCGTCTTCTCGAGGTCTGCATTGTTGACTTGCCCCTCAACCCCTTTTCGCAGCGCCCCCTACTTCGCAATGGACCACCGATCGGTCTACAGCTTGTCTGTTCTCCCTCCCGATGATGAAGGCGACGATACCCGACAGCAGATACAATCTCAGTTGATGCAATTCATTCTGCAGTTCAGACTCGACAGCGTCTTCATTTATCGGTGAGTCCCCCCCCTCCTCCTGCGAAGCCTCCTCTAACAGCGCACAGTGATCAAATCCGCGAGAACGTTCTCTTGAAGCAATATTACTGCGATGTTGATGTTGGACACTTGATCTCCTTCAATGAGGAACTGGCGCATCGACTAGTTACAGAACCAGCAGAGATCATCCCTCTTGTAAGCTCGATGTCTATTCAAAGCTTCAACCGCTGACAGAATACAGTTCGAAGCAGCATTGAAGAAATGCACGCATCGAATCGTCTACCCATCTACCAAGGAAATCTCCCTCCCAGAACATCAACTCCTCCTCCACTCCTCAGCCGGAGACATCTCCATCCGAAATCTCGACGCCCTTACAATCTCCAGACTAGTCCGTGTGCCAGGAATTGTCATCGGTG
This sequence comes from Cadophora sp. M221, assembly GCA_017366145.1. Lineage (NCBI taxonomy): Eukaryota > Fungi > Ascomycota > Leotiomycetes > Helotiales > Ploettnerulaceae > Cadophora > Cadophora sp. M221. The sequence continues at coordinate 6,487 of JAFJYG010000565.1, forward strand.
CATCAGTCCTATCCTCAAAAGCAACAGCACTCAATATCCAATGCCGAAACTGTCATCAGGTCAAGGTTCTTCCTGTCGCAGGTGGATTTGCTGGAGTCTCGCTTCCAAGATACTGCGATAGAGTTAAGGCCCCAGGAGATGATGCTTGCCCGATGGACCCTTACATTGTTGTTCATGAAAGCTCCCAATTTGTTGATCAGCAAATCATTAAACTCCAGGAGGCACCCGACCAAGTTCCAGTTGGAGAACTCCCCAGACATGTACTTATTTCCACTGACCGATACCTCACAAATCGCGTTGTTCCAGGATCAAGATGTATGATTACCGGGATCTTCTCCATTTATCAAAATAAACAATCCAAAGGATCCAGCACAACTTCCGCAGTGGCTATCCGAACGCCATATCTACGAGCTGTTGGAATTCACAGTGATGTTGATCACACTGCAAAGGGGAACGGCATTTTCTCCGAGGAGGAGGAGCAAGAATTCTTGGAAATGAGCAGAAGACCCGATCTCTATACCGTCTTTGCAAACTGCATAGCGCCTTCGATTTACGGAAACCAGGACATCAAGAAGGCTATCGCATGTCTACTCCTGGGTGGTTCAAAGAAGATCTTGCCAGATGGAATGAAGCTTCGTGGAGATATCAACGTTCTACTGCTTGGTGACCCCGGAACTGCAAAGTCCCAATTGCTGAAATTCGTCGAGAAAGCCGCTCCAATCGCCATCTACACATCTGGAAAGGGTTCCTCGGCAGCAGGTCTTACGGCCTCTGTGCAAAGAGATCACACAACCAGAGAATTCTACCTTGAAGGAGGAGCTATGGTTTTGGCGGATGGAGGTGTAGTCTGTATTGATGAGTTCGACAAGATGCGTGATGAAGACAGAGTAGCCATCCACGAAGCCATGGAACAACAAACCATCTCCATCGCCAAAGCAGGTATCACCACGATTCTCAACGCACGAACTTCAGTTCTCGCCGCCGCTAATCCCATTTTCGGCCGCTATGATGATCTCAAGACACCGGGAGAGAACATTGATTTCCAAACCACCATTCTTTCTCGTTTCGACATGATTTTCATCGTTAAGGATGACCATGATAGGAACAGAGATATTAAGATCGCCAAGCACGTTATGGGTATCAACATGGGCGGACGAGGTGTAGAAGAGCAAGCTGAGGCTGAGATCTCAGTCGACAAGATGAAGAGATATGTCAGCTACTGCAAATCGTAAGTCTCCCTCAAAACATAAGGCAGAAGGACGCAAAATTAACAGTTCACAGCCGTTGCGCACCTCGTCTCTCCCCCGAAGCCGCAGAGAAACTCTCTTCCCACTTCGTCTCGATCCGCAAACAAGTCCACGCCGCCGAACTCGAAGCCAACGCACGCTCCTCGATCCCCATCACAGTCCGTCAACTAGAAGCCATCATCCGCATCACGGAGTCCCTCGCCAAACTCTCACTCTCGCCCATAGCCACTGAGCAACACGTCGACGAAGCGATCCGGCTCTTCCTCGCCTCCACGATGGACGCCGTCAAGATGGGTTCCGGACAAGGCAGCAAGGAGTTGAACGATGAAGTCAATAAGCTCGAAGACGAGCTTAAGAAGAGATTGCCGATTGGATGGAGTACGAGTCTGCAGACTCTCAAGAGGGAGTTGTGCGATGGGAAGGGGTATAGTGAACAGGCTCTTCAGAGGGCCATTACGGTTCTCCAGAGGAGGGATACGGTTACGATTCGGGGGCAGGGAAGTCAGGTTTATAGGAGTGGCGCTTAGTCTTCTTTCTCTCTCTCTATCGAGCCGTTCAGGTGGAGAAGATGGGTTTCAGACTTTGTTTTGCTTTCTTGACAACTTGCTGGTTTTATTGTTTGTTTTGTTTCGTTTCCTCGCTTAACGAGTGAAGATGAGGCGTTTGGAGTTTGATTCTTGAGTTAGTATAGGATTATGTTATATTAGGTATGTCTTGAACGCACGAGTAAGATAGGGTAACGAAGGAATGAAATAGGATTAAATAGAAAGGGAAATTCTAAGAGATTTTAGTGCGTAGAGGAGCTAGTTGATGGCAGACATCACCTGACTTGGCGTCGTGTATATTTACCTACTCGAACAAAAACTGTCTCGAACGAAAACTCGAACGAGACGCGAGATTTCAAAGTTCGCACTACCACCACCGCCAACATTCCTATCATGACACCAGCTCGCAGACTTGACAAGAGAGATGAGAACGACCAGGGCCAGGACCAGGATCAGGATCACCACGACTACAACAACATCCACAGAAACGTCAGCGACCCTCTACCTCTGCCTACAACTGCAAGATTATCGAGTGGCAGATTGCTTGCGAAATCGCGCCGCGACCGTCTGTTGCACACTCTGTTGGGCACCTCCTAGAATTTCCGTATCGACAACAACAGCAAGACGACCTCGTGGCATCACGTTCGCAGAGTCCCACGGAGCACGAAACACCCCAACAGACTCCTCTCGAATCACATCAACAAAACCTTATTAAAATACCTCCACAGAGCCAGACCGAAGAGCCTCCACGAGATCTCTTCATCGACCTAAGCCTCTCACAAAGCTATGACAGGTCTGGGGTCCAGAAATTCGATGGGGGGAAGAGTAGAGAAATGGATAAAGAGAACAGATCAGGAACTTGCACAAAGACAATGGTTCAAGACCATCACGACAAAATAAAGCGGATCTGGGATGAAGTCCAACAAGAACCCCAACCTGCCTGGCTACGAGAGCTACACACGCGTTTGTTTACCAGCCCCCTTAAACGCCCTTCATCAAGTCCTGGCAAAAGTTCATGGTCCAACTTACCACCCCTTTGTATCGAAGATACTCCAACATGTCTTTTCTTCCCTCATCAGAAAAAACAATCCCAGCCCTCGGCTCAAGAGTGGGCATGGAACTTATTCCATGGATGCAATCGGTTGTCGAAACAAGCTCTTGAGGCTGGACAACAGAGTATGCTTTGTCGCCTGTAAGTAACTCCTCCTCTCCTCTTCCTTTCGTCGATAACTCAACACTCACGTATACATTCTTTGCCAACTCCTTACACTTTTACCTCTTTACGTAGACTTGACCCTGATGTCCCTTGGGAATCTTACATGGAGACGCAAAACAACAACTTCTGGGAACTGTCTCATGTTCTCACAACTGCAGACCACCTTTCAGAATCTCCTCCGGCGGAACAGACGCTTGGAGGGATCGTTTACCACTCTATAGTCGATGTCTCCACACCACAGCACAAGAGCGGGGGTGGGCTGTTAGCAGGGGATCTGTTGTGCGCGTTGGAGATTATCAAGGATCAGTTGTCCTTTGCAGCCGCTACCTTTGGATTCTATGACCAAAGTCAATATACTGCAAGTATAAGATCTGAGTTCCTATCTTGTCCCTTGCAAGAACTCTGGCACTAATCTCTCTTTTCGATATTGAAAAATCTAGGCGCGGATCATCAGCATAACACGTACCATCGTTCAAGTCTTCAACGTACGATACGATCTCGTGGAATCCCGGATTACTTGCGATTTGTTGCGGACTTGTAACTTGACTCTTCTTGATTCATCTATCGTCTCTGATCGCCACCGCCACCACCCTCTTGCACAATTGAACATGGTGGAGGACAGGTTGAACAGGTTGGACAAGGAGTGGCGGGAACTGGTGGAGCTCGTGTTGGATGTCTCAAATGAAAAAGGAAAAGAAAAAAAAGAGAAGCCTCTCAACTTAAACGAGGTAGAGCCATGGATAACCAGCCAGTCTATCAGAGTGGATAAATGCCATAGTCATTCAAACGACTAGTTACATAGAGTGAGGAGAAGAAATAATCAACAAATGCCGAATTCACGAAAAGAAACCACCACCTCCCCCACCCTCTAAAACTCTCTTGGAAATATTCGCTGGGTGGGCATAGTGTAGTCTCTGATGAGGTCTTGTTGACTTGGACGAGGAGCGGACTCAGCGGCAATGGTGGCCATGGTTACTGTACCTTCCATGTATGCTAATGCTGCGGCGGTATAATAGCACAATATGAACCCCTAAACCTAAGTCCCGAGAATTCATGAACCGGGAAGCCGGGGCGGAAACATGCAGCGCAGCGCAATGGATTAAGAACTCTTTGTTTTTATTAAAGGCAGTTGGCAGCATCATCATCATCTCTTCTTTCTTCATTCTTAGCTATTTTTGAGGTTACCTTATTTGTCCGTCATGCACAGACCACGTCCTTCCCTTCCATCCCTTGCCGCCAAAAAGAATCCTCTCACACACACTCTCAGGGATTCCAAAAGTCATCTTTTCTTCCATCCTTTCGTTCATTCATTCAGTAAGTCCAGTCGGACTACTTGATGCTCTACTCTTTTTATGAACATCTCGCGTTTATTATACGCTGTTTTCTCTCAGCCGTTCTAATGGCTGACGCTACGCTGTGGTCATGCAGGAGGTTGTCCTCTCTCAAAATGCCAGGTGCAGCGAAGTCAAGCACCTCCGCTTCACTCCACTCAGCCGTTGGCAGACCATCCGTAAAGGTCCGTATGCAGGCCTTCAAAAAAGCCGGACCATCAAAATATTCTTACAAAAATCAAACAAAAAAACCCCCGTCCTTCTTGCACCCCTCATTTTCCTGCCACGGCCGTCGAGACTTTTGTAGCTGGTTGTCCAGGCGGAGCAGTTTGCACTCTCTTCGCATCCGGTTCGCCAGGTATCGAAGTTTCCGAGCCACGCTTCTTGTCCTTCTCTGCCTTGGCAACTGCTTCTTTTTCCTTCTGCGCTGAGCGGCGGGCTTCTTTGTCTTTGCGCTCATTCTCTTTGCGGAGGGCTTTGGATTCGAATTCGTGCCAGTCGCCTTCTAGGAGAGCGAGTCTGTGGGGAGGTATATTAGTATGTTGTATCTTCGGTTGAGAGGGAGATGGAGAGGGAAAACATACTCAGTAGCTTGTCTTGCTTGAGGCGCCTCCGTTGTAAAGTAAGGATGCTCGAGAACATCAGAGGCAGAAGGGCGCTTGTCGGGATCATATTGCAACATAGCTTCGAGGAGTTCGTAAGCGGCAGGTGTGACTCGCTCTTTGTACTTCTCGGCAAGGACATTTGGGCGTCGGGCTGTTGGTCGGAGGAGTGCAAACCAAGCCATATCAGTAAGACCAGGCCAGATTGCCTTAGTAGGTGTACCAAGGATGGCATAGATTTTCTCCAGCTGGTTCATTTCTGTTCCATCACCTGGGAATATGGCATGTCGAGTGAATATCTCAACTAGTACGCATGCAGCACTCCAGATGTCGACTGCGGGTCCGTACTGAGTCTCACCGAGAAGAAGCTCTGGCGAACGATACCAAATGGTGATAACTCGGTTTGTATAATCCAGCTGGCGACGTTTGGCATAGAATCTCGCCAGACCGAAATCTGCAATTTTCAATTGCCCCTCGTTGCTGACCAGAATATTCGCCGCCTTGATATCTCGATGAAGAACACCTCGTCGATGCAAGTAGTCTAGGCCCTCGAAGAGCTGCTTGGCAAGGTGCTTCTTGTGTGCAGCTTCCAGCTTGAAGGTGGGATGGTTCAGCAGGCCAGTCAAATCGTGCGAGAGATATTCGAAAACCATGAAGCAGTCGTTCTTCTCCACCATAACTTCCTGCATGTTGACGATGTTTTGGTGCTTCAACGATTGTAAGAGCTTGATCTCTCTGACAGCAGTTACCGGAAATCCATCTCGCTCTCCCTCCATGCGGATCTTCTTCAAAGCTACTAAGCCCTTTGTGAAAACATGAATAGCCTTGAAGACTTTGCCATATGTTCCAGATCCAACGACAGACTCGTTACCAGGCTTCCGATAGTAAACGGAATCCGACTTCTTAAAGTCTTCTGAGAGTTGTGGTCTCTCCTTCACACGCTTCATGATCTTTTTGACCTTTCGAGTCGTTGGAGGGGGTGGCTCTCGGAAGTTCTGTTGTCTTGCCGACGCAGGTTCGGTTGGGATGTTTCGAGAGTTCGGTCCACGAGGCCGATCCGGACTGAATTGGACATTTCTGGCCGGTCCAGCATTCAACTTTTGAGAAATCTCCAACTTCGGAGTAGTTGGTAGGACCTTTGATTTACCTGACAATGTGAAGCTGAACTTGGACGAGTTCTGTTGGGTTTGTTGACTCTGAGGTCCCGTTGGAGGGGGTCGGCTGGGTGGTGGCATCGTTTCTTCGTCCTTCTTCTTGCTCGCTTCCTTGTCTTCAACTTGAAGTTCTTTGGATGGTCTGAACAGATCTTCGGCATCTTCTTCTTCCTCAGCTGCCGCCGCAGGCTTATGTTGAGGGGTCCCGGCTTGAGATCCTGCTTGAGATCCTGCAACCGAACCAGCTCTAGACACTCCATTCTGTGGGAACTGCTGTGAAGGGGATACGTGCTGTGGAGTAACATTGCCGGAAGTACTGGGTTGTCCACGACCTGTACCAGCTTGGGCGTTCCACTGCTGATTTTGGAAATGCCCTCCTCGGCCACCTCGATGATCACCACGCCCACCTCGTTGGATGAATTGGTTTCCTCGAAATGCTCGTTGATTGTTGCGGAAGTTCGCTTGTGGATATTGTGCATTCATAGGTCCCGAAGGTGCCTGATAGGGAGGGGATTGAGCGTGGTTGTAAAAATGGGTTTGATTCTGTGGACCGGTCGGGTAATTCGGCTGCGGTTGCTGCTGCTGCTGCTGGTAGTTTTGCGGATATTGACTGGAGGTTGTCAGTCAGTACATAGATATAGGATTTTGTTACTTACGGTTGGGGGGAGAACTGTTGCTGGCCATAGTTGCCAGTTCCCGCGGAGTATGGTGATTGAGCTTGAGGAGATCCGCTGTAATGTGAATTTGGGGTCATCTGATGCTGTGGAGATTGTGAGTATTGGCGTGGGTCAACAGGTGGTGCTTGTGCTTGATTGTATTGTGGCTTGAGAGGGAAGGCAGCCTGCATTGGGTTGGCATTGTAGCCATGACCGTAGTAGTTTCCTCGACCATTCATCTTATCCGACTTGACCTCAATGCTATTCGCACCGGACGCAGCAGCGGGCGCTGAAGATGTAGAAGCTCTGACACTCTTGACTTCGATACTATTTGCACCTGATGCAGCTGGGAATGATGGTTTACCCGATTTCGGCTTGCCTTTGCCTGGCCGAAACTCGTCTCTTGGGAAGTCGTCCCTCGAGCCTCGTCTGCCACCTCGGTCTCTTGGGGATTTGCCACCACGCTGGTCCTTGTTGAATCTGTTTCCACGCGGGGAGGGTTGGCGAGAGCGATTTGGTGGTCCAGAGCGATCAAAGCTAGGTGACCTTCGGCCGGCAATTGGTGAACGTTCTCTTTTATGCTCTTTGCCTCGAGGCTTGTCGATTGGTGATCGGTCTCGTTTTTGCTCCTTGGCCCTATCCTCCTTGTGTTTGTTGAACGGTGACCTATCGCGAGGCTTCTGAGTTGGCCTTGGGGGTGACCTCTCACGTCTTGTAGTGTCGGACTTGGGGAAGGGCTCGCGTCTATCACGTCGTGGGCTTGGAGAGCGGCCACGCCTATCGAATGCTCCAGACTCTCGATGTCTCGGCTTGCCCTCTGTGCGAATATCGGATGGTCTACGATCAGGAGAGTCTCTTCGAGCAGGGATTGGGGAGACAGGTCGGCGTTTCTTGTCAGCCTTCGAGTGATGAGCTGGTCTATGGTCCAATCTCGATGGGCTACGTGATGCCTCTCGTCTCGACTTCTTGTGTCCGCGTGGTGGAGAGGGGCTTCGACTCTTTCGGCGTTTTACTGATGAAGGAGAATTGTGTGTGATGCTTCGTTTTGGTTTTTCGGGCCCGCGTGTATCTAGCAGCTCTCGACCTCTATTCCTCTCACGTACGTCGTCCCAAGAGTCTCGTACGGGCGATCGCGATGCCCTTCTTCTGCGCTCGGGGGTCCGGTCGCGGGGTCTGTCACTCTGAGCAGCGGATCTAGATTTGGCAGGCGTACGGTCTTTAGAATCCCTCGAATCTCGGACGGGTGAGGGTCGTCGGTCGTGGTTGAATTTGCGGTCGCGCGATGGCGATGGCGATCTTCGTACTCCTCGATCGACTCTTCCTCGGTCTCTGCGGTCGTCACCGTGGCTCCAACTGTCTATCATTTCGACATACCTGCCTGGTCTGGCGGGTCTGTCTGTGGAGTTGTTGGGGGTTGCGTTGTGATCTGGGTTGGGGTTGTCTGTTCGAGGTTGAAGGGAATGCCTCTCGGTGATGCTTGGACGACGAGACGCCATTTGCCCCTAGCCGAACGAAGCGCCCCAGACAGATATCAGAGGGAGCGAGCAGATCGCAGCCTGCCTGCACCTGACAGAGCGGGCAGTGAAACGACAGGAAGCGGAGGAAACAAAACCAAAAAAATCCGCGGGCGAAGAGCGGCGATAGGTACTGCGACTAAAGAGATAGATAGATGCCCTTACTGCGGTAGTAAAGGTTCACCTACCGTGGGCGAAGCGTTGCGAGTCGAGGTCGAGGTAGGTCAAGGTCAAGCCAGTTCGTTCCAGGGCGCTCAAGATACCGACACCGCACTGTGCCCGAACCGTGACTGCGACCTTGACCCCCAGTCGGTCGGTCGGGTCCTGATTGCTGCCAAAAGCGCCAGAAGAGCCGCTTCGGTAGCGCCACTTCTGCTTTTGCTTCTGCTTCGCTTCTGAGCTGCCCTGTTCTCCTCGATCGGTATCTGCCTCTCCCTCTGCCTTGTTCCTCCCCCTTCAATATTCATTACAAGTCACACGAATAAGTTATCTACGGGTACGCAAGCAAACGCAAGTGCGCACGCAGGCAAGCAGGCAATTCAAATGCCCAAGCCGGAAATGCAGTGATACCACTTCCTCCTCTTCCTCCATCTCATGCATAATGCATAAACCCATGGCCCATTGCTGGAGTGAATAGAGTAGAAAGATGCACCTCAGCCAAGGTGACATAAGTCCTCGTCGCTGTGCAGCACGTAAGGCAATTCGGTTCTGTTCCCAGCACATCTTAGATGTGCTGCAAACTTTGTCATGGTAGTAGCCATACCTAGCTAGGATGGATGGGTGGGTGTAGAAAGCCGTTTCCCGTTCCTTGTGGTGTGTGTCCTTTCCTGCCTGCCATACAGAGTGAGTGACTGGGGTCGATGACAGAGAGTCAGGTGTAGTGAAAGTCGATGAAGAGCCGCTTGCGATAAGAGCCCATAGTTTGGTAGCTGGAATTTCGGCGCTCAGCATAGTGGTTATTGAAATGTCCTTCAACAAAGACAATCCGAGGGACCAGGGCTTCCCTAGTAATCGACGTCACAGTTTGCTTGTGCTTGGGGGCGCAAACCCGTAATCAGTAGACCTCTTGTGCGCGGCATATCTGGGAGTCCAGCAATGTCAAGCCATCAAGCTAGAGGTTGCGTAGCTGTCAGGAGTAGTAGATCGAGCGTTGCCATCTCTCCCTCCATTACGGTGATACCCAAACACCGAGAGCGTGAGCGGGTGTTGGGGATGGATGCGGAAAAGGTTGACATTTCAACATGACAACACGATCATAACTGCCGTTCAACAACTGTATGTGGGAAACAAAAGAAGAAATGATATCAAGCCCTTTGCATCCATCTCCGCTGATCCTTGGTAACTGCCCCTCAAAATGGCTCGTCAAGCGTACGCAGCAGATTCCCTTTGGGCAAACAGCTCTGCTACGGAATACTCTTCAATACTGTTCAAAACTGGGATCATGGCGAGCGCGACTGCCCGAGAGACTGATGTGATGGTCCGGTACACCGAGGAGTCTTGGGATCAACTTGATGTTGGGATCAGAGTACTGCTGACGATGAGGCGAGCGCGGGTATCAGAGCTCCCACCCTTCCAGCACCCAAAGGGTATCGAGCCAGTACCTGCTACTGTTTTCTCCATTGTCTGCGAGGTCTCTCTCTGCCTTGTCTGGATGGTCTGCCATGGCGAAAGGCGCGTAACTGTGATGGGTCTGGACAAAGAGCGGTGGTCGCTGGGGATCGTGGGGATCTGATTTCTGCGACCGGTGGGTGATCCGCAGAGCCTCGATGCTCCCGTATGATACTGTACTGTCCTGCTTTGCTCGTTAGATATCAAAGAGATGCCACGACCACGCCGTGCGCGTTCTGCAAAGACTGTTTGTTAGGTATGATTGCCTCCCAGTCGTGGCTGTTGGTCAGTCGGTCTGGTGGAGGAAGGGAACTTCGAGGCTGGGGTTCAGGTTCCAGCTGGTAACACTAGGGTGGGCTACCCGCTAGACTCACCGCTCCTCGAAATGTCATTCTGCCATTTTTTGACCAGGAGACATAGACATCACCTCCTTCTCCTTTGACATCTACTTAGGTCTGGAATTCAGTTGGCATTATAATATAAACCTAAATTTACACAATTCTTTATGAGACACGTTCCAGGGCAAATCAGTTACAAACAAATCAAGTCTTCCTACCCCCAAGTTACATCGAAGGCCATCTACTTGGATGCAAGACCAACTATTTTTTGAGTCAGTCTGCATTGAGTATGCACATAGAAGTGAGAAGCAAATGAATGCTGTTTGAGTCCAAATTCGTTATGGGTTCTCCAAAGTTTTGATAACCATATAGTTTCTTTCTCTTATCTGCTCACTCAGTTCTACAGCACCCAGCCTGTAGCCAACGAGTTAGAGCTCTCAGAGCAACAGGAAGGTTGATGAACAGCCTGCGAGCGGACTGGTCATCTTGCACTTCACAACATCAAGGCTATGTTCTCTTACTTTCTCGTCTCTTATCTCTTCTTTGTGCAACTACCCAAGGTACTACAATACTGCCTACAACCGTAGACGTACCACAGGCTGCGCAGAAAATCCCCTAAATACAAATTACTCAAATACATGTCCAGATTCGGGCTCTCCTGAAGGAGAGAGCAGTAGCTTATGTCTCACAATATTTCAAGGACTTCAATTATTCCCACATTTACCCAAGTAGCAGCCGGACTCCTTGAACTGGCAATTACCTGAAAGTCTAGTGAACATAGAAACCGTTGGCATTTTCATTCTCGTCAATATGCCACATTCTAGCTTCTCAAGTCTCGCAGATCACAACTTGGACTATAATGTATTCTTCATACACGAATGTGGAGGAAATGACCTTGCCTCGTTCAAAGGCAAGATGGCCACTATCTGTTGACTTACAATTCACTCTCAAGCCACTATCAAACCACTCTAGCAAAAGTAGAAGCCGTTTAGGGGGGATGAACCATTTCTGCTATTCTATGACTCGAGATCTATTGATACTATCTACAGTATGCAAGACAAAATCTGCGAGGCGTCCGCTGAAAAGGCGATCAGATACACCAAGCACCCCACTTTCCCAAATGTCCAACCACTCTCCCTCCATCGTTACTTCACATATCGGATTCTTCGCCATCACCTCTGGAGTTGTCGTGTCTGTTGGAACTCTCCGAAGAAGACCACTGGTTGGTACCAGTCTGCACACTTCCCAACCCGGTGTTCGGACCAGAGTTCCTCATCTTTTCCTTCCAAGCTCGCTCTTCCTCCTTACTCATGCCCTCCCTCCATTCACTAGCCACGTCGTTTGGTTCCTCATCTCTCATATCTTCCTCATCTCTCTCCAACCCCTCAGCTCTCCTAGCATTCCATTCTTCCGCATCTCTCTTCAACTCTTCAGCCCTCCTAGCATTCCATTCCTCCTTAGCCCTCTTCGCCTCCTCCGCCTTCCTAATATCCTCAACTCTCTTCGCCTCCTCCCTCTCCGCCCCCTTCTTTTGCGCATACGCCCAATCATTCGACTCCTTCAACTCCTCCGTCTCCTCATAAACCTTCGGCTCAATCTCCAGCCACTCATGGTCCTGCCACAGAGGATTCTTCGGTCTATCCTCCCGCCCATCGTCAGACATATACATCTCATCCTCTGTAGCAGGCGTATCCTCCCCCGTGACAGGATCCACATAGCCCCAGAGCATCATACCCATGATATGATTCTTCAGATCCAGACGTCTACGCACCGCCTCCCGAACAACAAGTTCATCCGGCCGATACAGATGCACCCGTCCCTTCCCCCAGCCCTCAAGATGCCCCGTGCCGATCTCCTCAGGCGGAACACCCAAGATGGGGTAATGTCTATGCTCCGGCTTAACATCCCAATCATACCTCACGGCAGCTCTAACAATATCCGCCATCTCTGTATACGCCGTGCGCTTGAGCAGTTTACACAACGGCGTCAGTCCTCTCTGTCCCAGCATTAGTTTCCGGAGGTGATCCTCGCCAGGGCCATCAATCGGGTCATTGAAGCGCATATCGAGCTTCACGACGAACATCTGGATGTGGAAGATGTCCAGGGCCGTGAAGTAGTCGGTGCTGTGCATGACCTGGGCGCGGCGTGCGCTCGTCGCGATGTCCATGACGAACCACATCTTCTTGAGCGTGAGGTTCATCTCAGGGGGCATGCGGTGACCCTGGCGCGCCAGGCACGCGAGGATGTCGCGGACGGTCTTCTCGCGGTGGATGATCATCTGCAACCAGCGGATGCTAGGGACCATGCGGACCTTGTCGGGGTTGGTGGGGTGAGGACGGCCGACGGGATCGCGAACGCAGAGGCTCTCGTAGAGGGTGAAGGAGTAGATGCGCGCTGCTTCTGGTGCTTGGTAGTCGGCGCAAAGCTTCATGGTGTGTGTGAGGTGGCCGTTGATTATGCCGTTGACGTGTTTGTGGATGCAGTAGAGGGAGAGGAGGGAAGATGGGTCCATGTATTTGATTAATTCGATAACGAGCTCGGGACTGCTGCTTATGCGGGCGAAGAAATCCTTCCCTTTCGCCTGAGGGTACTCTTCTCCTTCGATATTCTCCTCTTCCTCATCCACTCTCAACTTCTTCCCCTCAGCTAACGCCTCAACAGCGGGTTCAATGCCAGTCGCGGCAATAGCCTTAGTAGAGATAGCGAAACGGGCATCATCAGCGGCTTTGATTGCCACTTCTACCGTTACGATCTCCTCTCCTGTCATGAACATGCGGTGGAGTTTGTTCAGTTCCAACTCGTCGATTTCGCGAGCCCAGGGAGGGGGGTCATAGGCTGGGATTGGAAACTCGTCGAAGTTCATGTCGAAGGCGGGATCGTAGGTGGGATCATTGAATTTGGACTTCGATTTGCCACTGCCTTTGGCTTTGGCTTTGTTCTTTCCTTTGCGGTTCATTTTGATGTTTGGGTATCTGTTTATGAGGGTTGGTGGGTTTTGGGTTGATGGTGAGTGTTGAGAGATGACGGGGATTTGGTGTTATTTGTTCGGAGGTAGAGGTGGAGATATCATCGTGTTGAAGAGATTTCGAAGGTGATGTTATCTGTAGTAGCAAAGTTGATGTATAGGTGGGTGGGAAATGTTCGGTTGTTGGTGACTAGCGCGGCAGCGAGTAAACAAACGAGTCGGTAGGCTGGTTCGGGTGAAGCAGCTCGACATGACCACCAATACATCCACTTCAGCAGCTAAGTGCTCCATTCAATGCGAGGAAATGACACGATAGACCAGCACGGAACAATGAAATTATTGACTGGTCGCTAATCAAAAACAAAGCTCGGTGAGATGAAGATGAATACCTTGCACAGCGAAAGGTATACTTTTTGTTGCCAACTCACCTGACGTGCGATGGCCGATAATATATTGCTGGAAGGAGAACAGCTCATATTTAAAGTAACGGTTGTATGAGAGAAGAAGGGTGGATATGTCTCTAGTAATGCCCCCCAGAACCATCACGACTCAGAAGAAGAGCAATTCCACACGAGAGCTATTTACCTGCACAAAGAAAATGCCATGCCAAATGATACCACGGGCTGAAGTGAAATCAGATTCATTATCATCCCATGAACGCCATGCCGTCCCTCTTAGCTACACGCGACTATGGCTGTAACTCCTTTTCCTCCACCAAGCCAGGAATATGCATCATCTCTCTCGGTATTGCTTGGGTATCCATCTTACATTTCTGTCCTTCCCCAACCTCATCGCTCAAGTTCATCCATAGGAACATCGTCCAAGTCCTTGCCTACAATCGCCTCGGCTACCTTCCAGATCTGGATCAAGTTGTCCTCAGCTGCGCTGCATACGACCCACGGCTCATTGACATTCCAACTGAAATCAGAGAGATGGTTGGTGTGGCCGCCGTGCATGAACAAACTGGGAAAGGTTAGCTACAGATTCATGACTTGTGCAGGCGGCGAGGCACTTACAGCTCAGGGGGTCCATCTTCCTGGTCATCTGGCATTTGTTCCTCTCCAACTCTGCTGAGATCCCAGAAGATAACTCGGCGATCATATCCACCACTTCCAAGAATCGACTCTTCATGCGGGTGCCAAGCCAAGGAAGTAACAGCATCTCCGTGACCCTCAAGGGAGTGGAGCTTATCTTTCAGGTTCCTCAAATCCCAGATACCGATTGTCTTATCGGCAGAGGCTGTAGCTAGAACATACTCGGATGCGTGGTTGAAAGCCAAAGCGTTAACTGCATCGGTATGGGCTTCACATGTGACAGATGATTCCTTAGTTTCGGCTTGTCGAACATCGAGAATCTGAAGGGTGCAGTCATCTGAGACCGTTCCAATAAGAGATTTATGCAATGGATGGTATTGGACGTCGTTTACAACTGCCTTGTGGTGTGTATAGACCCGAGCTGCCTTGACGTGATTATTGTTTCCGCCGATTGATTTCAGATCCCTGGATGGATTAGCAAGATCCTTCGCTAGAGCCTTCTCTACTTACCATAACCGAACTGTCTTGTCCTCACTACCAGTCGCAAGCTTTCCAGCCTCATGTGGATTCCAGCTCAATCCAAACCCTTCGCTCTTGTGGCCAATGAGCTCCGCCTGAGGAGTTACAACACCCTTGGGGATACTGCTATGCTTCGTGCGGTCGAAGATAAGAACCCTTCCACCAGGTGCCATGGTAGCAATAATATTTGGGTTTTGTGGTTGATATCTCGCCTTGTTGACTTCTCCTGGGTGATCAATCTTCTGTTCAATGTTCATCTTAATCGCAGCTTGGTCTCCGTTTGACGAATTACCATAGCCACCAATTTCACCTCTTTGCTCATCGTAGTCGTGGGGGTTTGGGGCGATGTTCTTAGGGATCTCGACATTTGCGATTTGGAGGTAGTTTTGGGCATCGTTCGACGTATGGGTCCCAATCAACAGTCTGTGGATGGTATAATTCTTGCCCGCAGGCCTGGAGGGATGTCAGCATTGGCCAGCATGCTGAATATCGGGACAACTCACTCCTTTTTGTCTGGAAACCATTGGGTTGTCAAGGTTGGCCATTCCAAAGCGGTACTTCACTTGTCAGCTTTGTGAAATAGACAGATATCCCAACTTACCTCAGTATCATATCATAGAGGAAAGGACTGTTCTTCTTCCATGTCTTGTACTCTGCAGTCGCTTTAGCTTAACATACTTGTGAGGACCTGCGCAGTTCTTGTACCTTCGTTGACAATCTTCTGCTCGGTATCTGCATCCTCGGGATCAACGCGGGGGGCTAACTTGAGTTAGCAGTTGCTGCTACCCTGCAGTCCATTGAAAGTAGACAAACCGTTGGAGTCCAGATCCATATCGACATCTACCGGATCTTGCGCCATCTTTACAGAGGGGTGAGAGGAGTGAGAAGTTGTGGATGTAGAGAGAAGTGAGGTTGAAGATAGCTGGATTGGATCAGTCAAATTGAATCGCGTAGAGACGCGACTGGAATTGGTACAGTGCAGCCTCTTCTGAAAGGCTTGGCGGTGTGCCCTGTGCGTTCAAGGCTGAGGCTTTGGCTACCCTTGAATCTTGACGTCTTGCGCTTTTCTTTGCTCTTTGCGAAACCCCAACTCAATCACGAAACACCACCATAAAGGTCATCAAGACCACCAAAGGAACTCGAGAGACCGATCTTCTATCTCGTCGCAGTTCTAGAAGTTGCGCAATTGAAAGCGCACTTTCCCAGAGGTGAATAGACGCAGCTCCCGGTAACAGGAAGCTACTCTCTTTCCCATCACTCAAGCAAAAGTCATTCGAATCATCAACACCAAACAACCACGCACCACAACAAACCGCGCACCGCGCAAGACTCAATAACCATGGGTGTCCCCAAGTTCTTCAGATGGATGAGCGAGAGATATCCGGCAATCTCGCAACTGATTGCAGAGAATCGCATTCCGGAGTTCGATTGTCTCTACCTGGACATGAACGGTATTATCCACAACTGCACGCACAAAGACTCCGACGACGCCATGTTTCGAATGACAGAGGAGCAGATGTTCATTGCCATCTTCAACTATATTGAGCATCTCTTTGGCAAGATCAAGCCAAAGCAGCTCTTCTTCATGGCAATCGATGGAGTGGCGCCGAGAGCGAAGATGAACCAGCAGCGAGCTCGAAGATTTCGAACTGCACTGGACGCGGAGACTGCCAGAGACAAGGCGATCAAGGAAGGAAAGGAGATGCCAAAGGAGGAGGCATTTGATAGTAATGCGATTACTCCAGGTAGGTGGCACAGCCTTGCGCCAAATTTGCCACACTGACAATTTCTAGGTACGGAGTTCATGCACAAGCTCACCCAGCAGTTGAAGTATTTCATCAACAAGAAGGTGTCAGAGGATAAGGATTGGCAGGGCGTCGAGGTCGTTCTGTCCGGTCATGAAGTTCCTGGAGAGGGAGAGCACAAAATCATGGAGTACATTCGATTGGCCAAGGCACAGCCCGATTACGATGCAAATATTCGACATTGTTTGTATGGTCTCGATGCCGACTTGATCATGTTGGGTCTGCTGAGTCACGATCCACATTTCTGTCTATTGCGAGAGGAGGTTACATTCGGAAGACAGAGCAAGGCGAAGTCCAAGGAGCTGGAACATCAAAATTTCTATCTGATGCATCTCTGCATTGTACGAGAATATCTGGAGTTGGAATTTCAGGAGTTGAAAGAGCCTGGCGTTCTTTCCTCTCCATTCGACCTAGAACGAGTTATTGATGATTTCATTCTCATGGCATTCTTTGTTGGCAACGATTTCTTGCCTAATTTGCCAAATTTGCATATCAACGAAGGAGCATTGGCGTTGATGTTCAAGATCTACAAGACGGTTTTGCCAAAGGCTGGCGGTTTCATCAATGAGGGTGGCGTTATCAACATGCAAAGACTGGCAATGTTATTGGAGGAACTTTCTCACGTTGAATATCGATTTTTCGAGTCAGAAAACTCAGACAAGAGCTGGTTCAGAGGCAAACAAATGGCAAAGGAAGATGTGATGGTCAAAGGAAAGACCAAGGGCAAAGTTACTATGACCACACCTCAACGAGAGGTTTGGAAGGGGGTAAAGAAGTATGTTACTAGCCGCTCTGACCAGCCACTGGACCTTCCCAGTACTTTGCCGGCCGCAGATCGGAAATTCGTTCAGGATCTCGCTGAGAGCCTTCATTTGGAATGGAAGACGGTGGAGAATGAAGGCGATCGCCACATGCAGCTCTCTTTCCCGCCGAAACTGGAGGCAGACGAGGACAGCGAAGATGAGGATGAGGAATCCCAACTTGCAATTTTGCGAGTCGTCAAGCAATATGACAACGCCAAGGTTGTTGATGTCTCCAAGGCTGAGGCACAGGCAGAGATGGACAAGCAGTACGAGGCCAAATTTCAGGAATGGAAGGACAAGTACTATCAGGGAAAGTTTGAGTGGGACCGAAAAAACGACACCGAGTTGACAAAGCTATGTGAGAACTACGTTCAGGGCCTCCAGTGGGTTCTTCACTACTACTATAGAGGAGTTGTCTCTTGGCCATGGTACTATCAGTATCACTACTCACCTATGATCTCCGGTAAGCGATGACAGCCGACTGAAATAGTAACCTGCTAATCTTGTACCAGATGTTATCAAAGGTTTGAAGGCCAATGTCGACTTCAAGCTTGGGCAACCTTTCCACCCGTATGAACAACTTATGGGTGTGCTTCCCGACAGAAGTAAGAGCATTGTACCGAAAGTGTACCATGATTTGATGACAAATCCCGCTTCTCCCATTATCGATTTCTACCCCCGAGATTTCGAGCTTGATATGAACGGCAAGAAGATGGAATGGGAGGCAGTAGTCAAGATTCCGTTCATCGATGAGAAGAGACTTCTTGATGCTATGGGACCAAAGAACGCCCTTTTGAGCGACGACGAAAAGTTCCGGAACGAATTTGGAGTCACATTGAAGTTCAGCCATGATCCCGATATCGACTTCACATATCCGTCATCCCTTGTCGGGGTCTTCCCAGATATTCCACACTGTCACTGTGTTGAGAACATCTTTGACCTACCAACTATTGAAGGATTGGAATATCACGTTGGGTTGATGGATGGTGTCAAGCTTGGTGATGCTGCACTTGCAGGCTTCCCTAGCTTGGCAACTCTCCCGTACAATGCTACGTTGGGATTCCACGGTGTCAATGTCTTCCAGCAGGACAGTCGCAATGAGAGTATGGTGGTAACCATCGAGAACACCGAAGAACGAACAAACGTGAAGACAGCCGTCATGAAGCTTGGCCAGCGTGTGTTTGTCGGATATCCATTCCTGAATGAGGCCAAGGTTGTCAAAGTCTCAGATGAGCTTTTTGACTACTTTCCCTCTGAAGACGGAACTTCTCATCCCATTCAGAAGCCTCATGGCCCCCGTGAGATTGATGACTTCCGCAAGAAGGCAGAGAGACTTGAGAACAATTACAGCAAGCGTCTCGGCATCATCATTGGTCCCGTCGAGTCGATCATGCACATTGAGATGTTGAAGGGTCTAAAGAAGACTGATGAAGGAGCCACCATCAAGGAATACGATGTAATTCCTGGAATGGATACAGAGTTTGCTTCCCAGGTGGTGGTTGACGAGGTCATCAGTGAAGATCCACGCTTCATTGAGAAAGCGGCTGTTCCTATTGAAGAGGAGTTTCCTCCAGGATCGAGGAACTTCTTTCTCGGAGAATTCAATTACGGTCGGCCTCTGGAAGTTGTTGGTCACAAGGACAACAAGGCAGAGGTCTGGCTTTCCATTAGCAAGGGCAAAGAGGTTGAGTTTGGCAAGATGGTCGTGCAATCTCAGCACACGCAAAGTACCTACACCCCCTCTTATACCGTTGCTAAGATGCTGGGTCTTCATCCTCTTGTTCTGAGCAAGATCACTTCATCGTTCTCTGTTTCAGCGCTTGGGCTACCTCGTTTGAACCTCGGACTCAACTTGAAGTTCGAGTCGAAGAAGTTGAAGGTCTTGGGTTATTCTCGACGATCAGACAAAGGCTGGGAATTCAGCAACAAGGCCATCGAACTACTGAGCAGCTACATGACTCAATTCCCCGAGTTTATCGCGGGTATTCAGCGCAAGCCTCAGGGAAACGAATACGAAGAAACGGATTTCTATCCCAAAGAAATCGCTGGAGCGAAGATTAAGGAGATTGCAGCTTGGCTCAAATCCATCGAATCCAAGAACTTTGAAAAGGTTCCTCTCGATGCAGAGCAACTTGATTCGGATGCGGTTATGGCCATTGAGCAGGCTGCGGACAATGCTCTTGCAACCGGTCTAGCTCCGGAATTCAAGAAATTGAAAGGCGTGCCTCGCAACGCACTGATGAAGCCTTCAGATGCGGAACATCGTTTGGGAAATCAGAAGTTCGCCCTAGGTGATCGCATCGTGTATGTTCAAGACTCTGGTCGCGTACCAATTGCGACTCGGGGCACTGTTGTTGGCATCTCTCGCACTCCTCGGACTGTTCTCTTGGATATTGTCTTCGATGCTACGTTCATGAGTGGTACGACTCTGGGAGAACGCTGCTCTCCATTCCGAGGCTCTACAGTCCCAGTAGCTACTGTTCTCAATCTTACCAACAAGCAAGTTATTGCTGGTTCCAAGGCAGCAGATGAGAAGCGGCCCGTCCAAACCAGCACCCCATTGACGGTCAACGGCGGCTATGGCAATAACGGATACGGCGCACCATCCGGACCAGGTGGCAGAGGACAATTCCGCGAGGCGGGCGCACCGCCTCCTTTGAGAGGTTCATTCCGAGGAGCAGTGGCTGGTCAGCAAAACGGCTTCCAACGCGGAAATGGATTCGTTCCTCGAGGTGGCAGAGGACGCGGAGGGTTCTCGAACGACAATGATATGGCAGCTGCTATGTCCAACATGTCTGTAAGAGGTGACCCACAGCAAACTAACGGCCGAGGAGGCAGAGGTGGACCAACGAATGGTTTCAGAGGCGGACGTGGAGGCACGCCTCCCCAACAACAATCATTCAATGCCGTTCCTCCCCCAGCTAGCTTGGATGCTCGCGGACGTGGACGCGGCGGTGGTCGGGGACGTGGTGGTGCAGGTGGAAGAGGTCGTGGTACACCTAGAGGACGTGGTGGCATTGCTCAAGAGCAGCAGACATAGACTCTCGTCCTTAGACCTATGCTTATGCTTGTTTGCTGGATGAAGAATATTTAGATTTGGCTGGCACGCATCATGACCATGATTTACGAATGAGTGGTACGATTTGATTACATCCACGATCAAATTCTACTGCACGTTCTTTTTTGTATGATAATGATGATGACAGCCGATGTCTTATGCGTTGGGTTCCGGTTTGGTCGGGTTTTTTTATGAAATCTGACGTCTTGCTTTATGATGTGATGCGCGAGATGCGTTTTTGGTGGATGGCATGCCGTGGTTTTGAGAGAGGATCGCGGGAGAAGATACGAGGCTGTTTTTTTCTGTAGTAGACAGAAAGGTGGATAGACGACACTTAGATTTAAGTGGCGAATGCAATGTTTTCAGCCTGTGATAATCTTGCGCCTTATGTTAGTTTCTGCTTATGACTTGACTTTTATATCAAGTAGCTAGAGTGATTTGGAGTGGATTCCAACAAAAATCGTCCAAAAGTGTGGAGATCAGAGGCAGGAAAGATATCTTTTGGATTCATGAACGTGTCGAGCTGGCTCTACCCATTCTTTGAAATATTCTACAGGACAGATTGTCTCTGGGGAATTTCAAAAATTTGCAGCGCCGCTCAAATGATACTTTGAATTAAGCCATCGATCCAAGCATCCCGTCGCATTTTATCCTTGGTATAGCTCGGCGAGTGAGGAGACAAGACACTGCTCACTTCGACCTGCTAAATTACCAATCACAGTAGATTCCATGGAATGCAGGTTTGTTTTCCAACTTGTAGCACGACGCTCTTTACATCACCATTCATTCGCCGGCTTCTTGTAATTTTCCTTCCCTGGAAGCTCAAACTACCATGTTGCGACCGAGGATGCTTGCTGTTTATACTTATTTGCAATTACTGACCTTGTGTAGAAACCTGAAAGCTGAGGGCTCAATCATCCAGACCCATCTCCTCACCTTCCATCTGATACCAGGACCTCGCCCCACAAACAAAAGCCCCTACCAATCCCTCCCAGGATTCCTGACCTCACTTTTCTCCTTCAGCCAAGGGATCTTCGTCCTCAACTCCTCGTCCTGAACCGAAAAGCTAACGCCAACCCTCCTACACTCCCTCTCCAACTGCGTCCACAGGCCTTTCTCCCCCTCCTTAATCTCATCTCCCTCCCACCACCTCTCCCGATCCCAATACCCTACTTTCCTACACACCCTCATACCCAACACCCTAAAGCCCAACACGAACTCATCCTTCCTACTCAGCAAATCCCAGACCTGTTCCATCCAATACACGTTCTCGAAACCCGTCGCCACTTGCCGTCCCGGCTTGACGTGCACGCGGAGATTGAGCGTGTGCAGATTTGGGGGGAGGATTTCAACCATAGATGTGGGAGATTTGGCCCAGCGCTGATGTCCACACAGAGCAGCTACATCGATCGAGAGTCTCTTAAGCGCATCAAACCCCTTCAACGAGCCGATGAGGACCGCATCCTTGCCAGCAACACGCAAACGCGGAGGAGTCGGATCTCCGTACAAAGCACGTAGATCATCAAGAGAAGTGTCCGGATTAGAGACATGGTTAGGTCGAGTGCAGTACTCATGTCTGAGGTCGAGGTCGAGTTCCTTGAGTGAATTTTTGTGTTTCTCTAGGGCTGGGAGGATGAGGTCGTGGAAGGGCGCTCGACAGCCTCCCCAGCTCTGGCAGTGTGAGTCTTGAGACCAGCGGAGGTAGGTTAGGGCCTTTGGGGCGGCGAGAAGAGTGAATGTGTCGCGCGGCTCGAGCTCGCTTTCGTCGATGGTGAGGGAAGTTATGGCGGATTTGTCGGCATAGGGTGTGAGCGTTTCGTCGGGCTCGCTGTGACCGTTGATAGATGAAGGCGTTAGGAGGGCTAGGGTGTGGAGGTTGGGTAAAAGGAGGTAGGGTGCGAATTGGTTGATTTCGAGTTCGTATTGGCGGTGATCTTTGGCACCGATATCTGCATGTGCATCAGCTGGAGATATCTCATTGATTCTAAGTTCAAATATAGCGTCTGATGAAGTATATCAGAATTTTGAACGGGAGAGACTTACGAAGCGAGCTGCAAATATACAACTTCTCCAACTTCTCCAACACCCTCGTCTGCCCCTCCTCAAAACTCTTTGCCACCATATTCTTCAACGGAAAATCATACCATTCCAAATCAATAGGCATGAGATACATCGTTTTGAGATTCTTCAACAGCGGGAGTAGATGGCAAAGTATTTCCTCGTCTTCGAGCTCCTTTTCAGGATCCCATGTCGCCTTGTAGAAATCACCAAGCACATCCTGGTATGGGAATCCTAGCATCGCAGACTCGGATCTCAACGCATCGTATATATCTTCATAGCGGGATTTAGCATCTCTTGGACCGAGATATCCACCAATCTCAAGCTCAATCTCAGATTCCATATCAGATTCAAAACTGTCAGAATCAGAACCCGAGTTAGAGGGTTCAAAATCCGAGTCCTCATCGTCAGATTTCGAGACCTTGAAGTAAGGCGGCATGGGCTGAGCCATCAGAGCCTTGAATGCGGCTCTTTCTATCTTCTTCCGCCATTTCTGTGCCATCTTTTCTTGCTCTGCTTGAATCTCTTCCTCGGTCGCGTGATATATACCAAAGTCGATCTCAGATTCATCCTCATTTTCTTCTGCATGGTTGAATGTACCGTTGTCGTTGGTACCGCCTGATTCAATCGTTGCGATGGACTCTTCCTGAGAATCCCATGGCTCGTCATCGCCACCAGCGGCACCATTTTCCTCCCCAACATCCTCATTGACCACTTCCTCGGCCTCTCCTTCACTCCCCGCACTATCCTCACTCTCCTCTACTCTATCATCCCCACCACCAGGCATACCAACCCAATCCTCCAACCTCGGACACTTCCCCCACTGACCCAAATCCACCTCCTCCACCCAACCCGCCAACTCCCGCTTCCACAAGACCGTCAGCCAGAACCTCTTCAGGCTCTCCCGCTCATGCCGGATACCATGATACGTGAAAGTTCTATACAGAAGCGGTGCCACGCGAGCATACAGATATGACGAGGCGCAGGAGAGGCAAGCGAGGTCCGGTGGTGATGTGACGTGGCAGAGGATAGCTGCGAAGATCTCGGGAGCGAGGATCTCGAAGGGAGAGAGGGTTCGAGGGTGTGAATCTGTCGGTTTGGGGGCGGACTTTGAGAGGATGGTGAGGTTTGGCGTTTGATCCTGGCTTTGGGTTTGTTCCTCACGACGAGCTTGATCTGAAGCTTCTGATCCGCCCTCTAAATCATCCTCCTTCCCATCCCTGGTAGTTTCATCCCCATCCCCATCCTCAACTCCATGATCACCCTCTTCCTCACGAGTAGCGGCAACAAGTCTCTCCACAAGGACACTCTTGAGCCCATACTGCGGTAATCCCCGTTTCTTCAGCTCGGCTCTCAGATCCACTACTTTGAGAGCGCTGAAATCTGTCATCCTTCTTTGCCTGTCTGAGTTCTGCTCTTCGTATCCAGGTCAGGTCCTCAAGGGGAGGGGGGGTGTTCAGACAAAGAGATTTAAAAAACCCTCGCTATTCTAGCCAGACTTCAAGAAAAACCGATTAGTCGAATCTATATCAAGTCAGTACCTCACCTACCTTAGGTATACTTGAGTGGCGAAGATAAAATAAAAAGTCCTCCCTCAAATACCTACATACCAAGTACCTCCCCAGGTAGACATCACACCCCCCCTTGATGACTAAGCAGCCAGGCACCTCATGTCTGCTTCTGCCTTTCTTGTGAGTGGGACCTGCTCTGACCTGCTAGAAAGAGGCACAGCACTCAAGATTCGAGCATGAATAAGTAGAAAGATAACAGAGCACCGCCGTCTTAGCCATCAAACATCCAATAAGGATATCGTTGATACGCACACACCTGAGTATCTAATGCTGTTTTCAGATTCCCCTTAGGTGGCTAGAAGAAATTTGAAATTCTCGCTTGCTTTGCTTGCCAAGGAAAACATTTACCCCTTTTTCCTATTCCTCACGCTTGGTCCTCCTACTCCCATCCTACCTCCCATCCACCCGACTCGGGCAGGTTATACTTGAATTGCCGTACCTACGGTATACGATACACGATGAGGATCCACAAGGCGGAGAGAGGAATTAATTGATTATATGTAATGTAATGTGATGTGATGCATTATGCTACATACATACTGAGAACAATATCTACCTACCTACATACCTACAGACTATATCTAACAAAGCCTTTTCCATTCCTCCTCCCTCCTGCCTACCCTCAACTTCACTCACTCACTCACTCAATCTGCAAACCATAAATAAACGTCGAGGGGGCAAAACAAGCAATTTCTTTTGGAACATGACTACATCGAAAACAAAACAACACAACACAACACAACGATTAAACAACACACGCAACCCGTGTCCAAGAAACACCCTCCGATGCTTTTCCCTCTCTTTCCTCCCCCCAGCTCCGCTCCAGCACATCAGTCATCGCATCATCATGCATGGCATGCATTCCAATCTTTCTTTTGCCACCCGTCCATCCATCCATCTATCCAGCACTCATCTATCCATCCATCCAAGCATCCAACCTCAACAATCAACAGCCCATAAACCTACACCCAATCCCATCCCATTCCAAGCTTATCCACATACACAACACGGACATATACTATACTCTCTTGCAATTTATTCAAAAAGAAACGAAACGAAATAAAAAAGGAGATCGAGAATTATGAGACAAGGAAAAAAAATTTCAAAATACAAAAAAAAACGTAAGAGATAATAAGAATTGAAAATCCATCCATCCATGCCCACACCTCCAACGCTCCCTCGCTATGCACCCATCCAAAAGCCCAGCACCGACGCGGAAAAACAAAACATGTAAACATGTAAACGAGAAAACTTGACAACGACAACAAACGACAGCTTTGATGAATTTTCTCTCTCGGTTTTCGAACTGAAGTATATCGTATCACACATACGTAGTGGAAAGTTGAGTGAAGGTTGTATGGTTTTAGGAGAGAGAAAAATCAGATAATATCAGTTGCTTCTTCTTCTTCTGCTTTTTGCCATTGATGGGAACAAAACAGACGAAACGGAAAGGGAACGCATGCAACGCAACGACAAATGCAACAGCAAAACGGCGAGCGCAAAATGCCCCATTTGCAATTCCGCGAATCCATCCGCAATGTGTGTGAACCCAACGTTGAAAAATTGAACCGAAAACCGAAAAAACCGAAAAAGCCATCGATTAATTGAATCCGATCGCCTTTGCCTTTGCCTGCCTGAACCATCGCCTCGCCTTTTGCCCATGTATAGTACGTAACGTAGCCCAACCAGACCAGCCAGCCGATAAAACCGTGCATTTCCATCCATCCGCATTAAAGAACTCCGCCTCGCCTCGCAACGCATCGCATCATCGCCCTCCATACAGTCGAAGGAAGCAAGCAAGCAAGCTGTGATGAGAAATTGCCAAAAGTTTCGATGTGCAGTCAATCGTCCGTCCGTCCGTCAATCCATCCATCCATATGTCTGTCCGATCCATCCTATCCGCCGCCGCCGCATGCGCTCCTCGAAGTTGCCGAAATTGAGAAAAAAATCAAAAAAGCAGTGAATGTTGTTGTGAGTTTTTGGAATGAATTTTGCCTTGCCCCTTTTCTTTATGCCTGCCCCCCACGCCCCACGCCCACGCCAACCAAACCAACCTGCCTACCAGCCCTGCTACCTTTGCCTGCGAGCACCAAGCAAACAATGCCCATCGTTGACCGCCGAAAACCGTTGCGCAATAGATCGTCCAGAAACCCCCGAACAGCATGGATGTCTATGATTTCATTTCAACCCCGAAAGCCGTCCTGAAAAAACAGTCATACAAGTGAAGTGGAAAGAGAATGTCCCGAGGACCTATGTATAAACTTAATATGTCGTTCAAAGGGAAAATCGATGGTGCAAAAACAAGTTCGTGAGATAACCCTTAGGCCGGGGACTTGCTGGGAGCAAGTTGAGCGGAGCCACCGTTCTGGCGAGCATCACCGCTACTCATTGACAAGTTGTTGATACCTGAGGAGAGGAATGCGAATGGATCGCTTTCACCCTGGTTGGCATAGAAGTTTGATGGTCCAGCAGAGGCAGGTCCGTTGCTGGCGGACTGGAAAGCAGCTTCAGCAGCTCGGCTATCGAATGGTCCAGCAGAGTGAGATCCTCCGCCCTGGCTGAAGTGAGTGTTGAGAGATCCAGGATAAGGACCAGTTGAAGCACCGAGACCCGATGGGAGAGCATAAGTGCTCTGGGGCCCACCGAAGTGTTGACCACCATATCCACCGCTTGAACCGAAACCACCAGCAGCAGAAGCAAATGGACCAGGACCGGGAGTACCGGCCATCGAGCCTGGACCCATTCCATAGTTCGATGGAGGATCCATTGGAGAAGGATATCCAGAATCAGCCACAACCGCTGCACCTGCACGGCTTGCGCCACATCGGAGACAGCTGACGTTCTTTGCAAAATTGTGGTATCCGCAACCTTCAGATCCACACTTCCAGTCACCAGCTCGGAAAGGAACGACACCACCGCCACCACCCATTCTGCCGCCACCGTGGCCACCTCCCATGCCACCGTGATGCCCCATATGTTGTGGAGGGGGCATCATTGCTGGAGGGCCGTAGCCGTATCCGCCTCCACCGTAACCTCCCATAGCATCACCACTTGGACCAGCACTCATAGCTGGGAACGAGCATCGGAAACAGGCGGTACGGCGCTGGAAGTTTGAGAAACCGCACGATGGGCAAGTCCAATCTCCGGGACGGGGGCGGTTCTTGCTGGGTGGGAAAGGGGTAAGGATCTCTGCAGCTCGGTCAAGAACACGGCTAGAGGATGGGGAGACTTCGATGGCCTTCTCGTTGAGAGCTCGTCCATTCATACATAAACTTTCAGCTGCCTGGTAAGGTGTTAGAGCATGTCCGCGTACGTTAAAGAATTTCAGAAGCGCAGAATGAGATAATTTCAACAATTTGTCATACAGAAGCAAGACGTATTCGTAGGGTGCTGACACCACAATTTGATGGGACTTGCACCCTTGACAGAACAAACAGAGCTGGGTAGGAGATAAGGAGCTGACCTCTTCGTGTGATGAGAAAACGGCAAAACCGGATCCGGTTGGCTTGTGCTGGTCTGGAGTTCGCAGAGTCCAGAAAGCAATTGGCCGACCTCCAAACTGCGTAAACCAGCTCTCGAGCTCGGATTGAGTGGTATCATGGGGGAGACCAGCCATGTGAAGAACCTTGCTACGCTCGGACAAGAATGCTCGAACGTCAGCCCGGGCATCCATGGGCCTCGTGAGGACATCTGGGTGCTCGTGGGGAGGTTGAGATTTTCTGATCAAGCCTCTGAGAACTCTAGCCAAAGTAACAGCCTCTTCCATAGCTCTACGGGGAGAAGCCGGAGCCAAAGCATGAAGGTGGAAAGGAAGGTTGTGCTTGATCTGCGCACTTGCTTGCACTGGCTCTACCTCGAGCGCAGCACAGATGTTGGACAACATTGAGGGCCCGAATGGCAGAGACTCGGGGTGGTGTTGTTGCCATCGCTGGTATTCGGTCCTCAGATCGAAGGTTCGGGAGTGCTGGAGGTAGGGTGGGAGCACAACGGCCTTGTCTCTGGCTTCACGGGGGAGCTGGACTCGGAGATCCCAAGAATCGAGGGTGACGAAGGAGAAATCGAGGCTCTGCGAAACGAGGTGCTCGCTGGCAAAGGCGTCGAAGCGGTTGATTGCATCGCGGAAGGTTCCTGCATTGCGAACATGCTCCCAAGTCAAAGTTGTCAAGCTCGCTGTAGAGAATCATATGTCAGCCGGTATTCCACATTGCATTTGTAGAGTTTCCTGGGGCAGATCGAGGACTGCAAAATTTGTAGATTGGTTTCTACGCCACTTACTGCAGAGCGGCGTAATAGGGGTGTTGATGGGCTTGACGAGGACGCTTTCTCGGTGCAACTGGAGGTTTGAAGGTTAGCAGATTATCCTGAAGGGCCTACGGCGGGGTATTGTGAGAGCTCACCTCCTCGCAGGTTTTGGCATCCAAGAGAATCCAGCCAAGCTCTATCACCTCTGCAGAATCCTTTGTGACATATACTCCATGTTCGTCGCAGGTTGTAGCAACGTGAATTACCACGTATCGGTCCAGGTTTCCCTGCTGGCTCTGGGTGGATGCAGACATGTCGAGAGGTGCAAGTGGTGATGTTTCGGAGAGCGAATGGGGAGGTGAGAAGAGGTTGTAGGGCGGGAGGAGAGGAGAGGTGAGGTGAGGTAAGGTGAGGTCGTTGACACGGAGCTCCAAGAGGCGGGATGGTGGAATAGCAACAACGCAACGAGTGGTTGGTTGGCGGAGAGGTGAGGAGAAGAAGAGGAAGGGAAGCGAAGTAAGTGTCAATGAGACTGACTCCAAAGGTGAAGGTGTTGAAGCAAAGCAAATTAGATCGATCGATCGATCCTATCCCCCGTGTGAGTGGTGGAGTGGCCGTGGAGGGTAGGAGAACAGAGAAAAGGAGGTCGGTGGAGCAAGGTTGTCGCCAGAAGCAGAACTTCGCAAATTGGCTCCAGGGAACATGTTTAGCGGCAGAGTAGAAATTCTGTGTGGGCGGGCGGTGGGGATGGGCACTTCCCAGGAGGGTACAGTGTGGTGG
>JAFJYG010000566.1:0-35460 GCA_017366145.1 Cadophora sp. M221
CCTCCCCAACCCTCCCTCCAAAAAAGAGAGTAAAACGCCGCCCAACCTCCCTCGGCCTCGGTCTCGGAATCTTCGCCTCAGAAGCAGTCCACCCCTCCGCATCCCCAACCTACACCGCACCACCTTCCCCAAGACCACCTCCCACACCAACATTCAGCACTCGGCCCTCCACCCCAACATCCTCAGGCCTCTCGATAACCACTCCCCGTCCTACAACGCCCATCCCAAACAGTTTCGAGAACCAAGCCCTATCATCCCGTCCAGACTTGGGAATGGCGGTCAATAGAAGACATTCATACTCCCCCTCTCCATCCCTCTCATCTCCCATCTCCGAATCCTCACAACGTACACATACGCTCGCGGTGACGACTCCACTTCCACCTCCAACACCGAACGAGCAATCTCTCAATACTCTGCAAATGTACCCGCCAACCATACAGCGTACACTCACCGAACAATCCACTTTACCTGGTACTGCTTCTTGCAATTCTACGCCAACTTCAATGTCAATATCAACGGCTATGGAAACCGACGAACTAAAGCAAGGCGAATTCGGCAGTGCACCACTAGAAGTCAAAGACGGCGTTGCAGTCACGGAGGAGAGTGTCGAGTTGCATGTCGCGGATGTGATTACACAATTCTGAATCCGAATTCGAGTCCGAATCTCAATCTAAACCTACCCTTTCCCGAGAAATTCATCCATCGGGCGAAGTTCTCAGCGTGCTGGGGTGTTGTTTTGCGATCGCTCGTTGGTGTGTTGATGCTTGGCTTGGCTTAGCTTTGGTTTAAGCGAAGATTTTACACGGGTTGATGAGGGATGTGTTTGAGTATATGTGTGGAGGCGATCGATGACTTTTACGATACGATATGATGAGATGAGAGGAAATTAATTGAAGGAAACAGAGTTGGATTTGCGATTCGCTTTGTTCCCCCTCTTCTCCTCCCTTTTTTTTTTCTGTCTCTCGCGTTTCTTTTCGATACCGTAAGGCGTCAGCTATCAGACGCATGGCAGCACTTAGGTTGTCCTTCAGACATCTGGAGATCTGGATGTTTAGACCTTGGCTTTGTTCTCATATCAGAGGTGTATCAATTGATGCTTGGGGAAGGATCTCAACCAGCCAGTCATGGAAACGTTGAAGCTTGCATGCCGAAGCTGGACTTTGATTAGCTAGCTGGGTACTTAGGTAGCTGGCTTGATTGTACTATAGCATATTGTGTAGCGTAGGGTACAATATCTCAAGGTCTTCTTCTTTCATCTGGGCTTAATGAGTGAGTGAGTGAGTGAGTGACTGAATAAGTGATTCAGGCACAGACAGTGATGTAAGAATAGGTAGTCAGAATGAGAATGAGAATTGAGATTTCCGCTCTTCTTAATCAGTCCTTGTGATTCTTTTGACTTTGAACTGGGTGACTGACTGACTAACTGACCCAGCTACTAGGAAGGCGGTGTATTTCATTTCACCAAGGTATATATGATACTAAGAACCTGCCAACCTACTCAATCACCCACTCTGGCCCTCGAAAAAGCAAATCACTCCTCATTCATGGATGTAGGCAAGGCCCGTCGGTACGGTACGGAGGTCTGGCAAGGTCTGATATGATACTGTATGTTATGCTATGCTATGTTCATGATAAATTTACTTTCCTTTCCCCATGAACTCCATGCATGCATGCGTTTCCATTAATTAAATTTACAGAATTCGTCTTCTCTCTTCTCCCTTCTCTCTCCATCATAAGAATCGTTAAGACCTGTCGTTCCTTCATACGTTCGTTCGTTCGTTCGTTCATTCAATCGTTCATTCAGAGTCGTTTTGTTTCGTTAGGGGTACCAATACCTAGCCAAGAATCACCAACACCGCAAGCCCAGCTAGATACGCATAGAATATGCCTGTACTGCATGTACTGTGCGCCTCTCCCCTCTCCCAGCGAGAGTAAAGAAGGGTATATCAGAGCAGACCAGATCAGGGCATGATATCCAACATCACCTCCCAACCACAACCCCAGCGCCCCTACCCTTCCCCTCACCCTCTTTCCTCCTGGCCAGCAAACTCTTCAAAGCCCCAAGACTAGTATCCAAACTCTCCTCTCCATGGGCACAGAATTTGAAACTCTTCTCCTCAGTGATGACCTGCAAGCAATGCCTCTTCGTTCTACTCAACGGATCGATCTCCACGGCGTTAATAACATTTGCCAGCTGGATGATCAGGATCGGGCTGTACTCGCTGTCGTTCTTGTACAAGGCGATGGTCCGCGGTCGTATGACGGCCCAGTAGTCTTTCCATTGACGGACTCCCCGGGCGGATTTCAGGTACATGAGGTAGCCCTGCCACACTACACGTTCGGGGTCGGATGCAGCTTCCATATTGAAGCCTGATAGTTGCGAGACGTTGCGTGCGCCCATCATAGGTCTTGAAGCAGGAGGTTTAACAGCCATAGGATCCTCAGATATCGAGACTGAAGAGCCCCCTCGCTGCCGCGTGATATCCGTATCTGACATATCGGAGATCTCATTCCCCGAGTATTCCATCGTATGCGAGACCCTCCTCTGGGCCGTTAGGCCGAGGGCTTCAGTCCGCCGCGTGCGCGGTATGGGGATTACCGAGTCGCTTGGTTCGGGGGAGGAGGAGCCTAGTCGTTCGTCGTGGAGGCGCTGCTCGTGCTGTTGCTGCATGGTTTTCTCGAACCCGGAGTATGATCCTGTGGCATTCCCGCCTGGACTGGCGAGCAGCATCTCCTCTTCCTCTTGCTCGATGCGCGCCTCGCTGCGGATGAGATCGACCCATTCCTCTGCATCTTTCCGTGACTTAGCTTCCAGGTGGTAGTTCCGCGAGGAGGAGAAGAGCCCGAATACGTTCTGCCGTTTCTGCTTGGGGTCTTTGAGGAAAGCTACGGCTGTGAGGTCTTGGAGGAGGATTTTATGGCGGAGCTTGTCTTCATTGGCGTCTTTGTAGATGGAGAGCGAGTTGGGTCGGAGGACTAGGTAGATGGATTTCCAAGCCTATAGAAATTGGATGGTTAAGTCAGTGGGAATTCTCCGTTGTGTAGGTAATATTTAAGCTTGCAGCTTGCTTGCTTGTCTTGGTTCTTTGTTGAGGATGCTGGCTTGCTTGCTTACCTTGGTCTTCCTCGTCCTTTTCGACACCACTCCGCTCTTTAACACGCGGTCGAATTCGAAACTGCCATTCTGATTGACGGGTGAGAATGTGTCCAGCGCGAGATGTGAATTCCGGATCCGACTTGCAGACATGGAAGGTGGTAGAGCGACTGCTGAAGGCGGGGGGATCTGGAGACCTGGAGCTGAGCGTGGAGGGATTGGCCGAGGTTTGACTTCTGCCGTGTCGTGGTTATGGTCGTGCATTTGGGGATTCTCGACTTCCGTCATGATTACTGTAGATTTCGTCGTCGTATGTATTGCCTGTCCGTACGCAAGTAATGACTGTTTGTTCAGGACCCGTCCTCGAGGAAGAAGGAAAAGAAAGAGGCAGAGGCAGTCGCAGACGCAGCTCCGCAAATCGAGATAATCGGCGTGGCGTCTGTCTAAAGTTTGGTGGCAGGGCAGAGGAGGGCGTTCCTTGTTAGGTTGTTGTTCGGTAAGTTCTCCTCTTGCTCCAGTTCAGCCACCTGGATTCTAGAGCAGAGCAGAGGAAGCGGCGCCAGCAAGATCAACCTACTTAACTCAACTCCAAACTCAACACAACAAAAACAAAAACACGAGCTAATTAGTCCAGTAGTCGGCTCTAGAATTAGCTCGCATAATCACTCAACGCGGCGCTGTGAATAATTGCAGAAATCCAGCTTCAAATGCCTCAACTTCCTTCGTGGCTCATAGCCCACATATGTACAAATAGAAGGCCCCGTTGTGAGGATGTGCCGCGGTCTGGCTTGGTCTGGCCGGGCATGGCATTGTATGATCGACAAGAGCTTAAAATGAAGAAAAAGCTCACCAACCAAAGCAACCTGATCTCATCAACCTGCCACCTCTGCCTCGCGTGCACACTGCAGCATGAAACCCAGTATCGCTTCCTATCACCAGGGGTAACGATTAGGCTGAACAACTCTCAGCCAACGAATAAATATTTGCCGCAGGTCGCTGAGGCGAAGGCCAGGCAGCTTTCTAATCGTAAATTGGCTCCTTGTTTGGGAACTTCAAAACACAATCCTTTCCTAGGTATTTGAATACTTCAAGAGTCGCGGCAACGTCAAGCTCTCTCTTCAGCTGTAAATACCTCCTTGCTCTCGGAACAGGGAGCTTAGTTACCTATATTTCACCCCTATCATCACCGCGTAATTCCGTCTCTAATTGAAATAACTCACTATCAATTCTGCAGCCAAACCAACTCACTCACTCCCGCTATCACGTCTATTCCTCTCATACTCCCACTCCCTGTCCCTACACCATGGAGTCAGATACAGCAACGACAGGATGGGCCAGCCTAAGCCTCGAACTCCGCCAAACCATCTGGGCCTTTGTTTACACCACGCAAGACGCGCGCGTCGTCGAAGTACGCACCGCAACCCATGCTCACTACGACCAGCCTCACGACTGGTGTCCACGATCCTCACCAAGTCCACGCCCAACAATAATCAACACCTGTCACGAATCCCGGCGCATCGGACACGAGATGGCTCTTCGTGCCGGCCACCTGATATTCCGGGGTAATCTTACCCAAAACACTTGTTCTTGTACGTTTACTTGTACTTGTACTTATGATGCATACGCTTCCGATATATATTTCAACCCCAACATCGACACCCTCTACGTCCGCAACGAAAAAGAATATTGGATTCGCGACTGGGGGCCAGAAGGTATCCTAACCCAACTATGGACGCTATACCATCCCGATCAACTACGTTTTCTCGCTATCGAGATCGAGCCATTAACACGTGCCACGACGCGTTGGTCACTAGACGTTGATCTCTTCCACTTCCCTAATATAGAAGAGATTATGTTCGTCGTTAAGGAAGATAACGAGGAATCGCAGGAACTGCTTCGGATTTTGAATCGGGCGAGGCAGGGTGTGATGCGTGATGGGTTGGAAGGGTATCAGAGGCCCAGGCCGAAGGTATCACCTCTTCTTGGGCTTTTTAAGCTGGCTGTGCTGAGGAGAGGGAGGTTTGAATGTCTCGCGTCTCCGGCTCCCCCTGTATACCGTGGTAGGCGTGGTCGAGCGAGTGCTTCTTCAGCAGGGTAGGTAGGGGTATCTAGGTACAGGTTCATTGTTCGACAATGGCAGTATCCTAAACTAAGCCTCCTCTCCTCGCCCGGAAATGGTAGGCTGATCTCAGGAGAAAGCCAGAGCTTCATTTGGTCTCTGGTCGGTGGAGGATAAGGCTTCTTGCGAGGCGTTCTTTTCTTTTCTAATACTTTCTTTGTTGGGTTCGATGAGACATCAAGTGAGTGACACGGGAAGACGACTTGAATCTTGCTGCTGTATCGTATTGTTAGACGGCCAGCTACAATCACAGGGCTCAGTTGCAGACAGAAATCCCATAGCCAGGGCTTTTATAGAAAGGACGTTGCCAAGATATCGTAGTTGGGATCTGCGAGTTCGCTAACCCACTTTCTTTATTCTGGATTTGTAAACAAAACAAAAATCGAAAAAGCTCCAGTATCTCGCTTATTCTGCTTGCTAAACCACGCTACTTGTTTCACTCCAGATACCACTCAATGTATTCATGTCCTTCCATTGAGAAGCGTCCTCGGATTAAGAGCACATATCCTAACGAGCGAGTAAGCCAGCAGAGGCCTCGCGCTCCGAGTAAGGTTCTTGCGACGTTGATAAAAATCCAGGGAGCTGAGCTAACCACCAGGTAGGCAATAGTCCCCCTCATCTCTTCTCTAGGTCAGTGTCTAGGTCAACATTGTCGTTAATTTAAATCCGCCTAACATCCCCTAACCTCAAAGCTTTCGTAACACCGCCGAGGAAAAGACCTCATTCTTGAAGAGTCAACAACCCCCCATCCTCATCTTCGCCACCTGCAGATCGAATTCTAGAAGAAACACTTCTATCTCCAGCTCTGACTACCCTATCCGACTCACCTTCGACCATACCATTCTGCCCCTCCACAAACGATAGAATCAGCGTCAATATGTCTTCCTCAGACAAAGAACCTCTTATCAATGAGAAAATGCTATTCGAGACTATTATCACACGCTTGAATCGAGAATCGGATACAGGCTTGTACCAGGAGGAACTCGCCATTTTGGATTCTATCCACCTGGATGGCCATTCCCCATAGGCAAAGCTCTGAGGGCTATGGAAGATCATCTTATCGACAACTTAGCACTGGAGGAGGGCACGAAAGTGCTGGATGCGGGCTGCGGCTTAGAGCACGTCTCTATACACCTGGCAGAGAAGGGATATCGGCTCCAAGCAATTGATGTTGTCGACCACCATATCATGAAGGCGCGGCGAAATGTTAAGGCCAGGGGGTTAGATGGGGAAATAGCAATCAACAAAGGCGATTATCACCACCTAGATGCCTTTGCAGATGATAGTTTCGACGGTGTATTCACAATGAAAACAATCGTTCATGCTACTGACTCCGAGGCAGCCGCTGCGGAATTCTTTCGCGTCCTGCGCCCAGGAGGATCCCTTGCTTTGTATAAGTACGATCACCCCGACTTCAGTGCGCACAGCGAGGCAGTAAGGAAGTCATGGAAGACTATCAACAAGTACGCTGCTATACCTGCGAATGATAGATTTGCAACTGGCGTGCTCGAAGGAATACTTGGGGATGTAGGGTTCGTGGAGGTCGTTGTCAAGGACCATTCTTATTATGTGCTACCAATGCTGCGGTTGTTCTATTTGTTGGCTTTCATACCATGTATGATCATTGTGTTCCTAGGACTCCAGGCGTGGTTCGTGAATACGGTGGCTGGGTATGAGGGATATGTATATAGATATTCTGCTCGGTACATTGCGGTCTCTGCACGAAAACCTCTTGATCCGCGTGAGTCCGACTTTGTCGAAAAGAAGAAGATTCGTTGAAGGCTCCGAAAGATAGAGCAATCTATACCCTTTCAAAAACAACTTGTTCTCGCTAAAAACCCAACTTGCCAGAGTACCCTGCGAACTTCATATGTCCATTAATCATACAGAGGAGAATAAAGGTGCATTGGCTCTTCTCCAATTCACAACCTAATATTCTTATCACGAGATAGGCCCTTCACCACGAGGGAAAACAGAACCAATCGACGATGTTCATTGCCTCAGGGAGCTCGGGAGTATACTCCTAACTTCCAAACAGAACTTAAAAATTTCTTTCCGGCTACTCCGCCAGAGTACCCAGTATAAATAACCCACGAGCTTCATCTATACCACCTCTGAACGCCATTATTCTCTCATAAACAAGAACCCCAACAACATAACTCGTGAATTTAAAATAAAGCTCGAAACTCAAATTTATTTTCGATTAGAAGCTCAACAATGGCAGCTCTAATGCTCTCGAGCGATTGGGAACCTTGATCTGTATGAACCACGGGTTCTTGGTTTCGTTAGGGGTCTTATACCCCCATCTAGAACGCACCCGCGAGCTTGTGGATTGTGCGAATATTGGCTGGACAAAACTCATTGGTGCAGGGGCAGGGGGGGGGGGATGTGCTATCACACTCTTCCGACCGGATGTTAAAGATGAAACTATCAAAGAGCTGGATCGGGAGTTCACTGCAGAAGGATTCCAGAAATATGAAGCGACTCCAGGTACCGATAGAGCTGGGGTTCTCTGGCCTGCCGTATTCCGAAACGGCATTGATAGAGAAAGGGTGACAAAGAGACCAATCAAGAAAGGTTTAAAACTGTTGTCGGTGTCCAGAGTATCGAATAACTGGTTGGAGTAGGAGTGCAAGAAAATCGAGAAGGATGGAGTTCTGGACGCGAGTTGTTATCTGAGATAAAATAGAGGTCATTCATTGAATGACTGAATGACTCCTGCCTAGTGTTCCAGTGAGGATGCAAGGGAGCCTCTAAGGACACTTTTTTTCTTCGGCCGAGTCGAGACAAGGTGGGCGAGATCAAAAGATTTGGCGAAAACAAGATCATGGTTCCTCCAAAAAAAATGTCTTGGCGGGACATCCTCACGTCTCTGAGCAGGCCGTAGAACTCTCAATGACCATAGCACTATACGGACGGAGCCTTTAGGAGAATCTCTGAAATTCCCCTTCAACGCAAAATCCGATCTCGGTAAGTAGCAGGGTTTGAAGATTGGGAATTTCTATGCGACGACAACGATCAAGCTCATGTTGTGCACGCACCCATTAAAAGGTAAAACTTTGTCCAAATACTCTCTTGTGAGACTTTCGCGGCCAGTTCCCGGTGGAGAGGAGCTTGAGTACATCGACTTGTTCAGGAAGCGCGCGGACATCAAGAGTCCGATATATATAGTGTATTATTATGTACCGATCTAGTACAGATCTCGTACTATTTACATCAACGCAGCTGCCATTACACCCACCATTCCCAAATACACACTCGCAGCAACCTTCCCACCAGCATTCCCAGTACTCGTGGGACTAGGCGAGGTCGTTCCCGACCCAGACCCCGAAGCACTTCCAGATCCAGTTCCAGACGCAGTCGGCGTAGGAGTCGGACTCGTGCCATTAGCAGTAGGCGTAACACTAGCTCCCAAGTCTGGGATATCAGGGATCTCAACCGTACTGTCCGTACTGCTCACATTGACAAACACGCAATCCGCATCGTATCGGTAAGGGTTGATCAGGTTGGGGCCGGTGATATTTTCGTAGCCCAGACGGACGAGCGAGTCCTGGCTGGTGTTGTAGACGGGCCATCCGTAGTTCGTGAGGCCTTCTTTAGGGTCCTTTGCGAATGCTGCCCAGGCTCCTCGCATGTAGTTCCCGATGGAGATTTGGGCTTCGCTGGCAGGGGGTGTGGTGGGTGCGGTGTTAAAGAGTATGGGGACTTCGGCGATGTGGTATGAGCCTGCTTCAGTGGATATGGCGAGGTTGGGGAAGACGCCCATGTATCGGTATCGCCAGGTGGGATTGCCTGCTGCGACTGAGAGGTTGGCGCGGATGCCGGTAGGGCAGGTGAAGGCTTGGAGATTGAAAGCGTCCCAGAAGTTGTCGGGGTAGAAGATACCTTTTAGGGCAAACTGCGTGCGGAAGAGTCCAGCTTCATAGTTGTTGTTTCCGATCAACATTGGGACTTTGGCTGGGGTACGCGAGGAGTAGTTTGAGAAGACTACGACGTCATCTTCGGTTGGTCCGAAGTAGCCCAGGATTGCAGCTGTGCCACTTGCAGCTGGGATTGAGTTGAGGATGTTGGTGTAGTTCTGCTTTCGCATGCATTCAAGCACGGCTGTAGAGTCTGATGAGGCATTTCCACAACCGAGGGTGGTGCTGACATTGTACCAAGCTGCAGCTCCGAACTCCTTTGAATTTGGAAGTCCCCAGCCAATGGCATTACCTGACTCTGGAATGAATCCGGCAGCAATTGGATCTGAGGTCCAGGCATAGGAATACATATCAACGGAAGCTCCTCCTGCAGATTGTCCGAAGAGGGTGATCCTTGACGGGTCACCTCCGAAGTTCTCAATATTATCTCTTACCCACTCCATTGCTAGTCTTTGGTCGAGAAGTGCGACATTTGCTGTTGAATTGGGATTTCCTGGGAAGCCTAGAATGCTCAGACGATAACTGTCAAATGTTAGCGCATGAAGTCAGTGTTACATGCCGGGAAACACACTTGAAGGAGACTACCACAACGTCCTCTTGACCAGCTATATTTGCTCCATTGTATGCCCGGATTGAAGATGAACCACTGCTGAAGCTTCCGCCATATATCCAAACCAATACAGCCTTCTTCGAGTCACCAGTTTGGGGTTTGGTCCAGACGTTAAGGTTGAGGCAATCCTCGCTGAACTCCCCAGTAGCACTCAAGATTGAAAATGTTGAAAACCCAGCAGCTGTGACATTGGCCGCGTCGATCTCTTGAGCAGTAGGCAAGCTGCTGTTAGAAGTCTTGACTGGGCAATTGGGACCCTGAGCATTCTTGTGAGTAAAAATAACCAGCTTCCAGCTCATTGAGACTTACGTAAGAACTTCCATTGATGGAAGCACTGCCTGTAAACTTGACCGGAGCAGCGAATCTCAAATCCCCAACTGGAGCTTGTCCAAACGGAATACCCAAGTATTCCGAAACTTCCGTGTTATTCTTTGCAGCACGCCCACTGACTGGACCGCTCTCAGTCTGCACAGTCTGCCCAACAGTCCAATTGGAAGATTGACGTCGTTCGAAACTAAAAGCGCTGGCACAGAGTCCCGCTGCTAAAGTAGCAAGAAGTCCTGATGACTTCATCGCAGCGGTTTCTGTTTCCCGGGGGCAAGAACAAGGGAAGAGGAATGAGGAGGAGAGGGGAGAGAAGAGGGGAGAGAAGAGGGGAGAGAAGAGGGGAGAGAAGAGGGGGAGAAGACAAGATGCGTCAAAAAAAAATTGAATGAAAGAGGCTGTACCTACATTCTTGTAGTAACCCGTCACCTGGCTTGTTCATCTTGTGCCGTACCAGTACTACTGCTACGATCCAGCTCTCCACATCCTGACCTACGTAGCTGCAAGCAAGCATGCATTGGTAAACAACTGGATTCCCCCATGGTCAGAAGCGGGCTTGATGGACCCAAGAGGCAGGTTGTCCAGAAAGTTCGCGCGTTGCCCTCGAATGCAGTCTAGCCAGGCCGGAGCGGCCAGCCTTTTTCGGTTCCAAGAGCAGCGGCCAATACATCGAACGAGGACTAGACTGTCCGAATTGCAGGAGGAATATGCGAGGAGTACGGAAAGTGCGGAGAAGGAGGGGGAAATAAATAATCTTGCTGTTGGAAATTTTATTTCTGGAGGCACAGCCGGGAGCATGTGTTGCGTATTTCGCGGGGAAATTGTCCACCTACGTGCAGGTGCTGGAGTGAGCCGAGGTGGGTGTTGACGTCTGACAGGGGGATTTGCAGATATCTACAAGGATTGTGCATGCTGCTTGCTTGCCCCGAGAGCTGTCATCCCATCATGTTCTGGGTTCTTACATCGGCATGATCCTACTGCAGATTGAGTATCCTGTTCCAGACCAGAAAAATACCAGTTCTGGTTTGGTCCGGTGCTGGGTCAGATCCAGACCTTTTTAATTAGTGATTTAGTTGAGTCAAAACTCGCGATTGAATCTTGATGGACCCACCGCAAGCAACTTGAAGCAAGTCTTTGCGAGTGAGTACTTTACTTTACCTCACTGAGCCTTCCTCCCTTCTTCTCTTACCATGGTTAATTGACGATAGCACCCCAGCCACCGTCAAATTGGAACTTCCTAATAATGTCGCGGCTGTCCTTCGCCTCCGATGATCTCATCAATTTCACCAACTTCCTTTCCTCTCCTTTCAACACACTACCCAACCAAGTATGGAAAATAATACAGCAATTGTTTATCATCAAATGATACTCCAAGTTGATTCAAAGCCCCGAGGAGTCAAGAGAAGTGTCAACTGAGGATGTCGACTGAATCCAAAGCAAACAGCGACTTCTACCAAAGTTCCCTCATTGGCTGCAGAGAACCCTTCCCATTATTTTTTGTTGCACGTCTACCCCGATTCACTTTTTCCACACTTCTCTCAAAATCTGCGTTTGTTGCACGTCGTGGCCCCATCATTCACCACTCATATGCATTTGGCCGATGCCGATTCCGGCTGCATGTCATGTGCTCGTTCCTGATTCGCCGTCGAGAGCGCCCAGTGGCGTTTTGTTGCAAGTCGCAGTTGAAATCTTGTCATTTCTCACAGTTTCTTGGCTGTTCCATTTTTGCACCACCCAATGCAACAGTCAATGGCAAAGGGGATTCCAGATTGGTCACTTCTATCGACTTTTCTTTAGCATGTTATGGCCTATTATCTTTTTTTTTGAAATTCTATTGAAATATAGAATAATACATTCGTACACTTCAAAAATGCCAACGCTACATGCAATGCAAGATCTTTGGGTCACTTTCTGTCTCGGTCACGTGTAGATCTCGTGCTCGGAAGTTTTGTGGTTTTTTTGTTGCACGTCGGCAATGAAGTGGTCTTCCTCTCTTCCCTTTTTTGCACCAGACCACAACAGTCAATCGTTCCTTGCTGCAACACCACTTTCGCCCCAGGGCTCTGAGACAGTCTGTAATATATTGATCATCATATTTGGCAACGAAGCATCCTACTTAGGAGCTCGATGATGCTTCTGGGTGCCCAGGAACCGGATGCGTTATTGTTGCCTTGGGATCACGTTTAGCACCTGTGACCTGTGGGTTTGCTTTATCATTGGAAGTTCTGCTCGGACAAGCCTCTCCAAGAATCTCTGAGTCGTACTCTATTTCTTTTCACAGAGTTTCCTTAATGCATCAACCACTCGCTGGATTGGACTTGCCACTTCAATATTGTCTGTCCCCTCTGCATCACTTTGCCGGCCTGCTGCCCTCCAAATCCTCCTTGATAGGCTGCAGGTGCTGCAGCCATGGTGCCAGCTTTCCAAGTCCACACCACATCGAGGAACACAAACGTCATATATGCCGTGCCTGCATCACAGCTGCATCTCCACGAATCTCTGCTCTCAAAAGCGCACATCATCTGATGACCTCTGTGCGTCGACCTATCGTGAATACGAGGGCCTGATAAGTAATATCTGCTTTCTCTTTTGGTTTTTCGCTACCACTGTTCTTATTTTGCCTTTTTTCTATGAGCTCATATGGCTTTTCTCCTTTTGTCATTGTTAAATACCGTTATGTCGTTCGTTTGACCGAACTTGAAATATTCATGCCGAAGTTGTATATGCTGCCGTCTCGTTTGGCTGTCTAGGGAATTCATTTATTTATTGCTATGCACTCGTTATTGATATGTTTGGTTTTCGGTGCGACTGGATTTTTAGTCCTAGGTGGCGACACAGCTGAGCTGGTGGGAAAGAGGGACAATGCGACGTTGATGGTTCCGGTTGTTGCAGCACCAAGTGCACATTGGTTTGCTACCCAACTCAACTCACTGGGGCAAACAAGAACTAATTGATATCAGGGAAGGTGTTGATGGCACTTGGAGTACATTTACAATTCGTGTTGGGACGCCTGTGGCGACCTACCGTGTGTTACCAGCGACCTCATGGCAAGAAACGTGGGTTGTCTATGGAGCAGCTGCTCAAGTTTGCAATACCAGCGTTGGAGTGAAAGCGGATTGTGAAGAGGACAGGGGTGGTTTCTTTGACTCCGCAAAATCGTCTACTTGGAAGCAAGGAGATCAATATCAACTGCAATTGGAAGAGATGCTTGGGTATGAGGGAGTTGGACAATATGGTAAGCATCCCGAACAATCTCTTGGGCGGAACTTCTGGATTAACACAAATCAAAGGCTTCGATACAGTTGGTCTTGGTTTCCGCACCGATACAGGCCCAACTCTCACCAACCAAATCGTTTCGGAGATCGTATCTGATGACTGGTGGTTTGGAATGCTAGGAATGGGATTCCAGCCCACTAACTTCACAGGATATGAATCTCCTCAAGCAAGTTTTGCTGATACTCTATACACCAATGGAACGATATCGAGCATGAGCTGGAGCTATACAGCAGGTGCATACTATCGACTCAAGAGCGTGTTTGGGAGTCTGATATTCGGCGGCTATGATGCCTCGATGTTCACACCGAATCCCATCAGGTTCTCTATGGCGAGTGACAATCTCCGGGATCTAGTCGTCACTATCCGGTCTATCACTTCTACCACATCAGCTGGAAACACAACCTTAATGTCCACGCCCATATTTGCATTCATTGACTCAGCTGTCCCAGATTTCTACCTCCCGGTCTCCGTCTGCCAGCAATTCGAGAAAGCATTCGGTCTCACATTAGACCAAGCTTCTGGACGG
Source organism: Cadophora sp. M221 (assembly GCA_017366145.1). NCBI lineage: Eukaryota > Fungi > Ascomycota > Leotiomycetes > Helotiales > Ploettnerulaceae > Cadophora > Cadophora sp. M221. The sequence goes on from JAFJYG010000566.1 coordinate 13,870, forward strand.
TATCTGATCAATAACACCACTCACGAGAATCTCAAAACTCTAAATCCCAATATAACATTCACACTCGCCAACCAAAAAGAAGGCGGCGAAACAACTGACATTGTCCTCCCCTACGCAGCATTCGACTTGAACATCACTACCCCCCTCCTAACCAACTCCTCAAGCCTCTACTTCCCCCTCAAGCAGACCAGCAACGAGAATCTCTACGTTCTAGGTAGAGCATTCCTGCAAGAAGCCTACGTAACAGCACACTACAACTCCCGCACTTTCAACGTCTCCCAAACCCTCTTCTCAGACAACGCATCTCCAACCCTGGTCGCTCTCCCCGCTACCCTCCCTTCATCCACCACATCCACTGGATCCAACAATCCCAACTCTACCCACACCCCCTCATCATCATCGAAAACCAAACTCAGCGGTGGCGCTATAGCCGGAATCGTACTCGGTTCTCTCGTCGGCCTAGCCCTCCTCTTTCTCCTAATTTTCTTTCTCCTCAGACGTCGAAGACGCCGCGCAGCAGCAGCCAAAGCCGAAGGAGAGAGAGGACTAGTCCACGAGATCGACAGTGGGAAACGCGTTGATCCAACTGCGGAGAGCGCGTACGCTGCTCAAGCGAGTGCGCTTACGAGTGAAGTCTCAGGCAAAGACTCGAGGGTTGAGAAGTGGGGTGTGCCGATTATGCATCCGCAGGAATTGGAGGCTGATGTTCCGGGTGAGAGGGGCACGAGGGGTAATGAGGCTGAGATGGCGGGTGGTAGTGGGAGGATGAGTCCTATTAACGAGACCAAGACGAAGACCCCGATGGCGGAGATGGGTATTGAGGAGAGGGGTCTTGGTGCAGGTGTTGGAGGAGAGAGAGAAAGGAATAGGGACGGTGGTGATCATATCGTAAGTCCGAATACTGATCGTTGGTCAGCGAGTGTGATCGGTCGGAATAGAGGGGATGCCACGGCTAGCAGTCCTAGTGGACCGAGTGAGGGGAGTTGGAGTCCTAGTACGCCTGTTCAGAGGAGGAATAGCCGGTTCAGCGAGACTGGACTTGGTAAATTATAACGACGGATACTAAGAAGAGGAAAAGTGTGCTGGGTGCACTGGTCCCTGGATGGGAATGATTGGTATTGACGCACGATATCCTACGAGGTATATGGCTACAGATGTGGGATGGTTGAAGAGTTATAGGTTTATATTCTGTGAAGGTGAACGGGAACAGACGGTGTACACGACAGCATTTCAGAATACAAACAAAATTTTCTCATCCCCCACCAATTCATCATCATTTGCCTGACTTAATTTATACTCTAAAATACTGCCACATATTAGATAGAGGTTATAGAGATCATTACAGGGACAGATAAGATCTTATCTTGCTTCGCAATCATCCCCGTCTACCTCACAACACTCCCATAGCACAGCTTCTTAACACAAACCTTTCAACGCGCTCTAAAAATCGAAGAACTAATACTCAAGTATTAACTCATACAATAACAATATCTCTCCGACTAATCCTGCCTCGGTTGCATATCTAATCTCCCTTCCATAGATTCACGCAGACAGAACATCACCAGCCCACCTCCCAGACCCACCCATCTATCCAGCCTTCCTCGGACATCGCAACACCGAATCTATCGATTTCTCCTACCCATCCCAAAAAATCTATCCACGGCCCATGCATACCAAAATATGCACATAATACATACCTTCCACATCCAGCTCTTCCATCTCACCATACGTGCAGCATCCATCCGAGCCGTTGCCGAGACACAGATGCAGTCACTCGGATGCTTAAATCCACAAGGACCCCAAAATCTCGGAAGCACGTACTCGGTCACCCCACATTTCGTGCTCCTCTCATGCGAAACTATTCAATCCATTTTAAGCTAAACAATCCAGCAAAAAAATAGTTACATTCCCATTCGGCGACTTCTGTGACCTCCGAAATTGTACCTAGGTAGGTATGAAAACCCGCCGAAACTCGCCTAGCGAGAACAGATTCGCCCCCTTTTTTGGATGTCAGATTCTAAGCGAGGCGAGCCGATATCTCATCTCATCCTCAACCCCACGCTATGAATCCTGCTGTACCGTAACACTAAGCCTCGATGAGGAACATGTATGTACATAAGTAAGACAATAGATAAGTAACGGGGTATGTATGGAATGAAGTCCTCTCTTTAAAAGCCCATTCATTGTCTTTCTCGCCTCGTTCTCTCAAGTGCTTTTCTGGGACAGTGAGATTCTATCCACCCATCCCAACCAAGCATCATCACGGAACAGAGCAGAGCAGAATAGCACAAAGTAAAGCTTTCACAGCTGTATTACTCCACGTCCTCCCCCAAAATGCCACTCCACGCCGAAAAGAGCTGCCAGCTCTGCTCCGTATCCTTCTCCATCGGCCGCGTCCGCACCGTCCACGAACCCCTCCTATCAGGCTGGGACCCAACCGGCTCACCCTACCACCACCGCTCCGCAACATCCTCGCTATGCAGTCTCTACCCGTCTGAATCCGGGTGCGAGAATATCCCCGTCGCTGCCCCGCCCGATGGACATGCTGAGTCGAGATTCCAGCACCTCGCTGGCCCTGGGTGTACGTTCCTGGGTGGGTATAGTGGGAACAGAATTGCGGAGGGGGAGATGAGGGGGGTTAATAGGGTTAGGTATGTGCTTAGGAAACCGAGGGTGGAGAGGTGTGAAGACGAGGACGAGGATGAGGATGAGGAAGATGATGAAGATCTGGATGGGGGTGAGGAAAATGAAGGAGACAGCGAATTCTTCGTCTCAGCCGAAACTATCAACGTGCAAATTGAACAAGGAAACGGCGAATTGAGCGAGAATCTCTACGGCGTCACCTCAACTGATTTCGTGGGGAGGAACTATCCCATCCCTGGCTATCGAGGGGAAGATGACATCGCGATCCCCGTCCACGACGCATGCTGGAAGATCTTCGAGCGCGTATCGATGAAGAAGCTAGGTCGTGTTGATCTAGACGGTTTTGTGGCTCTATGGTGGAGGGAAGCGTGTGGTGGGTGTGGATTCAGAGGCCTGAAGCAGGATCCGGTGATTAGGGATCTCAAGGAGAGGTGGTGGGTTCATAGACCTGGGACGGAATATCTAGCCGCTAATCCAGTTGATATCCCTGGGTTTAAGTTGGTCATGAGGGCTGTGTATGAGGAGACTCCGAGGGGTGATGGGGCGTTCGTTGCGAAGGATTCGTCTGGACCGTTGTCGAAGCGCGGTGTGGCTATCAGGAGACATCGAAATGATACGGATCCGTTCAATGAACTTCCGGCCGAGTTGAAGAATAAAATCCTCGCCAGGTTGTTGCCCAGGGATATCGCTAATCTGCGTCTCTCGTCGAGAAGTTTTCGCCAGTTGCCGAAACAGATCTTCAAGCAGTTCATCATGGAAGAAATGCCGTGGTTCTGGGAGATCGATGAGGTGCGAGCAGATGTCGAGACGCACTATCAAGCGACTTTCACTGAAGAATATGGTGAAGATCTAGATATACTTGAGGATATTATTCCTCCTGCTTGGTTTGCGTTTGTGAAGGAAAGGATGGAAGGGAGGCCTATGGATGTCAACTGGTATCAGGTGTATAAGCAGTTGAAGGTTATGGAAAAGGGGTCGTTGGGGTTGAGGAACAGAGCGAGGGTTTGGAGCGTTGCGGAGGAGGTTGTGGGGAGGATTGAGGGGATGAGAGGGGTTTTGGAGACGGCCAGAGGTGGGCTTGTGGTCTATCCGAAGGAGCTGGAGGGGAAAGATGGGGATGGGAGGGATCACTCTTGTTGTCCTGGCTGTAGCAATGTGCAGATTGAGTTGGAGGAGGAGGAAGAAGATATCTTTGAGGATGGTTCAGTGGAAAGTGGTGAAGGAGAGAGCTCAGAGGATGATGGTTCCGAGAGTGTTTCTTCATCGGAAGAGGATTTGGAATAGTAACGGCCTTGTTTATCTCTTTTCATTCTCATGCCAACGATATATAATGCCTAGATCTCTTCGTCAAAACGAAAATTTGCTTCCGCTTTACCGACAATAGACTCTTTCTACCAAACACCACCAACCAAGAAGGCTTACTGCGCCAAAGAAGTGTGGAAACTGCCGAATCCATCGTTCTTCGGAAAGTCTATGGACAGTTGGTTTGAAGAATCCGTTCCTGCGCACCTTTTTGTGCGCCTGGTATGACAAGATCTACCTCATTTTACATGCTATCCCACAATGAGGCTCTGTCTTCAAGGAATCGATACTCTATCATTCCCTGGAAGCTCTGTACTACGCAGTAGGGAGCGAAAAAGACTAGAACGACGATTTAGGCAGAGAATTAAAATCATTACCAAGTTGAGGATTCTCTGGAATGACTGACAGTAAACAAGTTTTATGTGGAGCGATAACGGAGACTGCTAGAAGAGGAGATAGAATACGAGCCATCTTCTGACATTGACACTATGCTACAATACTCCACCCATAACTGGTTAGCCTCGACTAAGCTAATGACCCTGATCTTATTCCATACCGCAGCACTTGAGTGGGAATATTCCAGACTCTCACTGCAGCATGATCCGCATTCTATGATGTTGTTGCCCTCAGGGAGGACTGGTACAATCAATGACCTGGTTATTCCTAAGACAAACTTGTAATCATAAGCAAAGCTACACCGACACATGTGTGTATGCATCAAGATAAGCACATACCTCCGTTGAAGATGTTGCCACTTCCATCGATCCGATAGGCACAGACGCCTGTGTTCGGCATGGAGGTCGTAATCATCAACGATATTCGTTGCAATGCCTAATGTGTGACTTACAAAGCTTGCTGTGCGGAAAGGAAGCTGTGCCTCTCGAGGCCCATTGGATTTGGCGAGGGTTTCGGGGTTTGTTATGACTCGCTTCCCGGAAGTCAAGCTGGCTTAAGCTAAGGCATACATGGTCTTCAAGATCTGGACCGTTGGAGCAGCTAGTATCAGGATAGAGACACGATGCCTAGCGCTTCCAGGAAAAGGGTGGGCTGATGCAACACTGTATCAAGTTGTAGGGAAACTACCAGCAAAATTCAAGGCCGCAACAGAGGTTAGAAGTTGAATTGACATCCGAATGAGGAAAATGCCCCTTGCTTCGTACCATATCGAGCATCGCCAGGACCGCCAATGTAGGGCTTTGTCGGACTTAGGTGTTGTATTGCTAGACTATCAACTTGAAAGTGCTGTAGAGATTTCAGACATCCGCCCACGCCCAACACAATAATTCAGACATCCTCCCAAGTGAACCTCGCTAAACAAAGCTAGAAAAATACCACCCAACAGACAAACAGCTCAATCCAAAGCCCAAACTGAAAAACCCCCCATCTCGTCATGATGAAAACATCTCAATACCTCCATCCGACACCGATCCTTTCCGAGCCTGGCCCGTACCTGGCATCCCTCGTGCCGCACCTTTGCCCATATAGCCCATTGTTCCTACACTCAACGCTACAGAAATCGCCTGTGTATCGATGCTGGATGTTCCGTCGATTCGGCATGCACGCTGGCGGGATCTCGAATGGTAAGCTGTCTTGACCTTGCTGAGTGGGGTTATTGATCCGTTGAAGCTGTGCGTAGATCAGGTAGCAGTTCGATCCGGCAACGAGTGTTCGGTGACCGCATGGAGACTCCACGCTCCAGTAGTTGCACATCCTGGACAGGGAATTGTGGTTGTGTGTGAGGCGGCGGGGCAGGGTTTGGGATCTGTGCTGCTGTGATGTAGGCCTGAATTGGACAGCGTGAGTAAGGCTCGAGGTGTGAGAGTGCCTTCTTCTGTGAATCCAGACATGAAGGTGGAGTGACGGGCTTCAAGTACATGAGCCAGCTCATGGTCAAGCGTAGAAGTTGGGACGGTCATATGAGAACGTGGCACACGTCTCCTTTCGGAAACTCCGCTGCCACTGCCGCGATGAGTAGGCTCTGCGTTGGTATATCTCAAACCAGCCCTCATATCTTCATCTGATCTCTAGCTATGTACCAAACGCTGACACGGCCAATATGACCATATCAGGTTCGCTCCGCGAAGATGGGAAGACAGCGGGAGGGGCCATGATACGCGAAGGATGATTGTGCAGTGATGGATTGTAAGGAGCGCTATGGATTGGGAATGATCTTGTGTAAGACAAAGGGATTGTTTCAGCTGTAGATGACTCTCAACGAAGGTGGTCTTGCAAACTCATGGGGATGGCGGCAAACACTAGACGCCGCGCGTGTGAATGGAGCATGCACTTCCACATCGTTTGGTCAAGCCCACATGTTTGACTCAGAGAATCTGCAACTTGCAGCGCTGTTCCTATCGAAAATAAACCCGAGGGGGAAAGACAATGGGTTTGCCACAAACGAACTTCCGTGGTGTGACCTTCGGGGGGGCGTTTGTTCACAATCACGTGCAACCATACACCTTCCTATCAAGAAGAAAGCAGAAGAATGTTACAATGCAATTATCAGCAGGAAGGCCAATGCGGGTATTTCTATACGTACAGGCGAAGAATGATCAACGCAGTCTAAAAGAGACAACTTACTCAAGGATGTTACCCGTGGTGCGCCTGATAGTGATTCGCAGCCAGTTCCATGTCCTCGTCGCTTGGTACCCGTCCAGTCCAGCTATCTCCAGCAATGCCTGATACGCCGAAAGTGTCCAGCTTCTCGACCAACTCGTCCGTGATAGCTTTCACATCGACGTCAAGGTAGTTTCGGAGGAACTTCCCAATTTCGATATTCTCGTGGTTTCCATGTAAAGCCTCCGATCCAGCAGTTCCGTAGATGTTCACATCAACAGCGGAATGCCCATGAGTAGACCATCCAATCTGAGCTCTTCTACTAATCATATCTGCAAAGGTATAAACACTGAGTGGCGGGTTGTCGATAAGAAGTTGAAGTTCCTCCTCGGCGAGATCGGTTATTCCCAAGCCTTTGCGGACTAGTTCTTGGCTGATAAACTCCTCAAGCTTATCCGACTTTCCATTCTGGATGATATGGTTGTTCAAGCGTCCTGCCAGACACTCAGCAGAGCTGGAAGCATTGGCAAGAACTTCCGGTAGCCACTTGTATTGCGGGTATAATGGATGCAGTTCTGTTGAAGGTTAGCTAAAGCCTCAAGTCGAGTATCATATACTTACGTCTAGCAACAGATAGGCCACCTGTCTCATGATCTGACGTTGCGACCAGAATGCCCTCATCACCTGATCGCTCAAGGAACTCGACAACCGAGGCGAAAGCAGCATCATAGGCAAGTACTTCGTTGACCTGTGCAGCGGGATCATTCCCATGCCCAGCGTGGTCAATTCTGCTCCCCTCGATCATGAGAAAGAACCCCTTGTCGCTATCTGCAGTTGCATCTTCGAGGGCCTTCAATGCTGTTTGTGCCATCTCATTTAACGATGGGTAGACATCGTTCTGATTTCTTCGATCAATCTCAAATGGGATGTCTCTTTCAGCAAAAAGACCCAATAATGGAAGCTTCACATTGTTTCCAAGTTCCAATTTATCGAAGTCCTTTCGGCTGTCGATATAGCTCCAGCCGTACTTGTCTTGTGCCAATTTTGTGATGTCTCTGTCGTCAGCTCTGCATCCACCTTCAGTTGTGTTTGGTAAGAAGTGGCATCGTCCACCGCCAAGCATAAGATCAACAACTAGGATATCGTTAGGCATCGTCCTCTGCTAACCTGAGGTCACCAACTTACCTCGTCCAAGAGGGTGCTCCCCAACTTCTTGCTGGGCAATCAAATCTTCCTCCAATCTGAGGTTGACGTGAGCAGCAAAGCATGCTGGTGTGGCATCTGTGATATCTGTTGTCACAACCAATCCGGTCATATAACCGGCCTTCTTTGCAGCTTCCAATACAGTTCCGCACGGCGTATGGTCTGGCAGCATAGATATAGCTCCATTGTAGCTCTTCAACCCGCAGGAGAAGGCAGTTGCGCCGGCGGCAGAATCTGTGACAAGGCTACTCGATGATCTGGTTCGAGAGGATCCGATGAAGTGCTGGTCGAGAACAAGGGTATCATCAATAGGCAGGCCGTCTGAAAGGTCAGTTGATATCTAGACACTGAAGGTTGGAAAGTTACCGCGAAACTGGCGAAAACTACGGGTCATAGACAAACTCGCAGGGCCCATGCCATCTGATACCATAAATATCAAATTCCGTTTTCCAGTAGGTCGAGATGGTGTCTTGTGGCCAGATCCATGCGAGAGGCTTTGATGCTGCGTGAAGACCGCGAGGACAATAACAGCAGCAGTAGCTACCAAAGCCCATGTAAACAGCCCAACTTCTCTCCAAAACGATGCTCTGCTCATGGGAGAACCAGAATCCTTCCGCGGGCCTCCTAACAGTGCTGTATCTTCATCGGCGGCTCGTTCTTCGGATCGTAATGAAGAGTCTCTTCTATTGCTCGCAAACAAAGGCTCAGCGGGAGCCATGGTGGAGGTGGGATTGCAAGGTCTGCAGCAGATGTCGCGAATATTAAATCTAGGATTAACAAATAGGTGAGAGATGCAAGTGCACCCTCTAGGAAATGAGACGGTTTCTAAGAGCTGGTCCTGTTGTTTTAAGACATTGTTGACATGAGTCGCACTCCATCACTGCCAAGACCTGGTACCTATCGGGTGAAGATAAGAGGGTCACGAGTTGATAGCAGCAGACCCCCTCCATCCTATCCTCGACACGAGACATTGGATGTTGGCTTACAGGTCTTGTATTATCATACCATCCTTTTGATGGAATTTAGTCAATGATATTCAAATATTTACTGTTTTATTCTTGCTGAACTTATTACATGACTTTCTCGCTAATGTAAAATTACCCAAAATATATCGTGTTCATTCCCATTGCCCTCATCTTTTACTACTTTTAGATAATTGAAGTGTTCGGATTTCAGCAAGGTAAATTGAGGGTAGTTGGAACGTCATGCGCAATATTGGCCAATCCGGGCTCCTCAAGCTCCCTAGAAGCCAAAGGTCTCACGAAGACGTAGACCGGCTCAACAACTGAAGAGGAAGGAAAGGACGGCGGAAGTTGGACCTTGAAGAAACACTCGTGAAAAGCGACCAGAGCTCTTGTTGCATAATGGCCGGAAGCAAATCTACGAACTTATGCTGGTATGGCCGGGCTGGGGAAATTGGAAAAAAATCGAATGAAGGGGTCACACGGTCCATATCCAGCTCCAATACGGAAACAGAGGGATGCAGTTGTGACCGTTTTGCCATGTGAAGAAAGGCAGAATCCTATTGACAGCTGTGCTTCCACTCCTCACTTATTTTTGCACCTTTCCGTTTTCACATCTCACTTTTTTTGCCAGAAAATTCTCCAGTCACGCAAACGGTTGTCATAGAAGGAAGAATCGTGTGTCGTGCAATCAAGTCTCCATAATTCGAGGAAGCCCTGAGAGAGGTACAGCTAATACCGGCTGATTCCATGCAAGCCTGCCCAATCGAACACCCAAAGCAACCGCATCAATATCCCATCCCTTTAACGCTTCTTTTGTTGAGACTCCTTGAGAACCTTCTTGACGATCTTTTGCTCTTCAATCAAGAATGCTCGGACGATACGATCACGGACGCAATTGGCACATCTCGATCCTCCGTATGCGCGCTGAACGGTCTTCTTTGGGCGGGAGATCTGGGAGTATTCGCGAGGTCGGAGAGCTGGGATCTGTTGCGAGAAAAGTTAGCCTCTTATATCCTCTGCTGCCTTATAATAGCCCAGATGCATATTTCCCCCTCCAGTCGTCGAAGTACCACTAGGTACAAGTAGCAAATTGTTGGCCGCAGGAGTGCCGATAAATGATATCGACGAAGGTGACGTCGCTTGGCAGCTCCTATGCCCAATAATCCATTGCTCGATTCCCAATCCAATTCCATCCCATCTCGGAGTATGCGCATTCTGGACCACTTACACCTGGCAACTTGATACCGCAATCACCACACTTGGGCGCTGTACCAGCCTAAAATTCATGTTAGATTTGTTTCAACTTGCGCACATCCAGAGGATCACCCTTGGGGGCGACTCTCATTGCAGCCAGAGGGGACATTTGCTTACCTTCTTGATGTGCAGATATCTCAAGCTTCCTCCGGGAGTCTTAACAACGCGAACCTTATTGGACTTCGTGTTGTATCTGCGAGAAAAGGCCGTTAGAGAAGTTCTTCAACGATCTTGACTTTGCGCGAGGGAGCGTGTTTCGGTGTGGCCGCAAGGTGACGACTGTGTATTTTTCTGGCTGGAAGCATCGAATCTTAGAGAAGACTTACGGGTTGCGACGTCTGTAAGTCAATCTGTTGGACGCCATCTTTGCAGTGTTGTCGAGTTGCTGGTCGATTAGTTGTCGTGATGTCGAAGTTTGAAATTTTGGAAAAGGTCCTCAGTGTGTAGAATCCGCAAGATGCGATCTGCCATTGGCCAACGAAGCGGGAGCGCTTGGACCATTTGCTAGGCCAGGTCTGGGTCTAGCGCGATATCAAGACTCCAAAATTACGCTAACCCGACAAGGCCGCGCGACAAAAGTTTCGCGGTTCATGGCTGCTGGCTTTTGAAGTCACAAACCATCAACAAGAGATTGGAATCTCGACGCAAGTCACAATTGCATCACAGGAGATTGGACATCTCGACATCAACCAGCATGTCGTCGTCCATTCCACCACCTCCTCCTCCAGGATGGGGTTCTGGTCCTCCCTCGATGCTTGGTGCTCCTCCTCCAGGCACCGCGCCACCAGGTTATCGACCACCCGCCGACGCTCGTACGGCAAAATTCGCACAAAAGAAGAAGGAATGGCTGCGAACACAGCGAAATCGATTCGGAGAGAAGAGAAAGGGAGGATTTGTTGAGACGCAGAAGGCGGATATGCCCCCAGAACATCTGCGGAAGATCGTGAAGGACATTGGAGATGTCTCACAGAAAAAGTTCAGCAGCGACAAGCGCAGTTATCTTGGAGCTCTGAAATATATGCCTCACGCGGTTATGAAGTTGCTGGAGAATATGCCAATGCCGTGGGAGTCTGCGAGGGAGGTTAAAGTGCTATATCATGTCAACGGATGCCTGACGTTGGTCAACGAGACTCCTCGAGTCATCGAACCTGTCTTCCACGCGCAATGGGCCACGATGTGGGTCTGCATGAGAAGGGAAAAGAGCGACAGAAGGCATTTCAAGCGCATGCGATTCCCACCTTTCGATGATGAAGAACCACCTCTTTCTTGGTCAGAGAATATCGAAGATGTCGAACCCTTGGAACCCATTCAAATGGAACTGGACGAGACAGAAGATGGCGCTGTTTTCGAGTGGTTTTACGAGAACCGTCCCCTTCTCGATACCCCGCATGTCAATGGCCCGAGCTACAAGGAGTGGAACCTTACATTACCACAGATGGCGACACTATATCGACTAAGTCATCAGCTTTTGAGCGATCTTGTTGACAAGAACTATTTCCACATGTTCGAGCTCAACAGTTTCCTCACAGCAAAGGCACTCAATGTTGCTATTCCTGGAGGTCCACGATTTGAGCCTCTGTACAAAGACGTTGATCCAAACGACGAGGATTTTGGAGAGTTTAACGCAATTGACCGAATCATTTTCCGCGCGCCTATCCGGACAGAATACCGGGTGGCATTTCCATTCTTGTACAACTCCCTCCCACGAAGCGTCAAGCTTTCTTGGTTTTCGCATCCTCAGATAGTTTACGTCCGCGCTGAAGACCCATCTCTCCCAGCTTTCTACTTCGATCCCGTGATCAATCCGATTTCCTCCAGATCAGTAGCACCCAAGAATTTAACGATTAGCCACGAAGACGAAATATTCGGTCATGGCAGCAATGAGGAGCCGGAGGAGGACGCTTTCGAGCTTCCAGAGGATGTCGAGCCATTCTTGGCGGACGAGGAACTTTACACCAGCGAAACTGCTTCTGCAATCGCTCTTTGGTGGGCACCATTCCCTTTCGATCGAAGATCTGGTCGCATGGTTAGGGCACAGGATGTACCTCTGGTGAAACAGTGGTATTTAGAGCATTGTCCACAAGGCCAACCCGTTAAGGTTCGAGTGTCCTACCAAAAGCTTCTGAAGACATTCGTCCTGAATGAGCTGCACAAGAAGAAGCCCAAAGCCCAAAACAAGCAAAGCTTGATGAAGTCACTGAAGCAAACCAAGTTCTTCCAACAAACCACAATCGATTGGGTTGAAGCTGGTCTTCAAGTCTGCCGGCAAGGCTTCAACATGCTCAACCTTTTGATTCATCGCAAGAACTTGACCTACTTGCATCTCGACTACAATTTCAATCTCAAGCCAGTCAAGACTTTGACCACCAAGGAGCGAAAGAAGTCAAGATTCGGAAACGCCTTCCATCTTATGCGTGAGATTCTCAAGTTGACAAAGTTGATTGTTGACGCTCAAGTGCAATACCGACTCGGCAACATCGATGCCTTCCAGCTTGCGGATGGTATCTTGTATGCTTTCAATCACGTTGGTCAACTGACTGGAATGTACCGTTACAAGTACAAGCTCATGCACCAGATTCGATCCTGCAAGGATTTGAAACATTTGATCTATTACAGATTCAACTCTGGGCCAGTTGGAAAGGGTCCTGGATGTGGTTTCTGGGCACCTGCTTGGAGAGTTTGGCTATTTTTCATGCGTGGAATAATCCCATTGCTAGAGAGATGGCTCGGCAACCTTCTGTCTCGACAATTTGAGGGCAGACACAGCAAGGGAGTTGCAAAGACCGTAACTAAGCAGCGAGTCGAATCACATTTCGATCTCGAGCTTCGCGCTTCAGTTATGGCTGATCTCATGGACATGATGCCTGAGGGCATCAAGCAGAACAAAGTCAACACTGTCCTGCAACATCTGTCCGAGGCCTGGAGATGCTGGAAGAGTAACATCCCTTGGAAGGTTCCAGGTCTTCCAGCGCCCATCGAGAACATTATTCTTCGTTACGTCAAAAGTAAGGCAGATTGGTGGATTTCGGTAGCACATTACAACAGAGAGCGTATCCGACGTGGTGCTACCGTTGACAAGACCGTTGCCAAGAAGAATTTGGGACGTCTGACCCGACTCTGGTTGAAAGCTGAGCAAGAGCGGCAGCACAATTATATGAAGGATGGTCCTTATGTATCTTCAGAGGAAGCTGTGGCAATCTACACCACCACCGTTCATTGGCTTGAATCTCGGAAGTTCTCGCCCATTCCGTTCCCGAGTGTTTCCTACAAGCACGACACCAAGATTCTTATTCTTGCGCTCGAGCGTCTCCGAGAAGCATACTCGGTCAAGGGTAGACTCAACCAGAGCCAACGCGAAGAACTTGCTCTAATCGAACAGGCTTACGATAGCCCTGGAACGACCTTGGAACGGATTAAACGTTTCCTTCTGACCCAGAGAGCTTTCAAGGAAGTGGGCATCGACATGAACGACAATTACAGCACAATCAACCCTGTCTATGACATTGAGCCGGTGGAGAAGATCAGCGACGCCTACCTAGACCAATACCTCTGGTATCAGGCTGACCAACGCCATTTGTTCCCTGCATGGATCAAACCATCAGACTCTGAAGTCCCTCCTTTGCTTACCTACAAGTGGGCTCAGGGTATCAACAATTTGGACAAAGTTTGGGAGTCCGCGGATGGAGAGTGTAACGTGATGATTGAGACTCAGCTTTCCAAGGTCTACGAGAAGATTGATTTGACGCTTCTGAATCGTCTCCTGAGATTAATCATGGATCACAATCTGGCTGATTATATCTCCTCGAAGAACAACGTGCAGCTTACATACAAGGACATGAACCACGTCAACAGTTATGGGATGATCCGTGGTCTTCAGTTCTCGGCCTTTGTCTTCCAGTATTACGGACTGGTTCTTGACCTCCTGTTGTTGGGTCTTCAACGCGCAAGCGAGATTGCTGGACCACCGCAAAGCCCGAACGACTTCCTCCAGTTCCGAGATCGTGAGACAGAGACAAGACATCCAATTCGATTATACACCAGATACATTGATCGCATCTGGGTGTTCTTTCGTTTCACAGCCGACGAGTCCAGAGACCTGATCCAACGATTCCTGACGGAGCAGCCAGATCCAAATTTCGAAAATGTCATTGGGTACCGAAACAAGAAGTGCTGGCCCAGAGACTCACGGATGCGCCTCATGCGACATGATGTCAACTTGGGTCGTGCAGTTTTCTGGGACATGAAGAACAGACTGCCGAGATCCATCACCACGATTGAATGGGACGACACGTTCGCCAGCGTCTATAGCAGAGATAACCCCAATCTATTGTTCTCTATGTGTGGATTTGAAGTCCGCATCCTGCCAAAGATCCGCAACCAGAATGATGAATTCCCTGTCAAGGATAGTGTCTGGTCATTGGTAGACAATACAAGCAAGGAGAGAACAGCCCATGCATTCCTCCAGGTTACCGAGGAAGATATTGCGAAGTTCAACAATCGAATCCGTCAAATTCTGATGTCTTCAGGCTCCACCACCTTCACCAAGATTGCCAACAAATGGAACACCAGTTTGATTGCGCTTTTCACGTACTATCGTGAAGCAGCCGTTTCTACAGTCCACCTACTAGATACGATCGTCAAGTGCGAGACAAAGATCCAGACCCGTGTCAAGATTGGATTGAACTCCAAGATGCCGTCTCGTTTCCCTCCGGCTGTTTTCTACACACCCAAAGAACTTGGCGGTTTGGGTATGATCTCAGGCTCTCACATCCTTATCCCAACGGTACGTAGTTTTCCCTACCTGTCTGTTTTTTATAGGGCTAACTTTTCCTTAGAGTGATAAAAGATGGTCAAAGCAAACTGATGTTGGAGTAACGCACTATCGAGCTGGAATGACCCATGATGAGGAGACTTTGATTCCAAACATTTTTAGATACATCATTCCCTGGGAGGCTGAGTTCATCGACTCCCAGCGGGTTTGGACTGAATATTCTCAGAAGCGTCTTGAGGCCAATCAACAAAACCGAAGACTTACCCTTGAAGATCTCGAGGACAGTTGGGATCGTGGTCTACCACGTATCAATACTCTCTTCCAGAAAGATAGGAGTACATTGAGTTTTGACAAGGGTTTCCGAGCACGAACCGAATTCAAGACATACCAGTTGATGAAGAGCAATCCTGTATGTACCAATTCCCTGATTGGTAATGGGCAAATACTGACTTATATAGTTTTGGTGGACAAGCCAAAGACATGATGGGAAGCTTTGGAACCTTAATTCGTACCGAACAGACGTTATTCAGGTCAGTATTCCAGGTATTCTAATTTCCCAATTGGAGCTATTAATAACATGTCAAATAGGCTCTCGGAGGTGTGGAAACGATTCTTGAGCACACCCTGTTTAAGGCAACCGCTTTTCCATCTTGGGAAGGTCTCTTTTGGGAGAAAGCTAGTGGATTCGAAGAGCAAGTTTTTTTTTTTTTTTGGGCAATCCACTCCACTCCAAAAGTCATAGCCTACTCTCAGGACATTTACTAATAACGTGATTCCTTTATCCACACATTGTCGCAGCTTATTTTCAGGACAATTACTAATAAAATTCTTTCTGCAGGTCAATGAAATTCAAGAAGCTTACCAACGCCCAGAGATCCGGTTTGAACCAGATTCCCAACCGTCGTTTCACTCTTTGGTGGTCTCCCACTATCAACCGCGCCAATGTTTACGTGGGATTCCAAGTTCAACTTGATCTAACTGGTATATTTCTTCACGGCAAAATTCCCACGCTAAAGATCTCCTTAATTCAGATCTTCCGTGCCCATTTGTGGCAAAAGATCCACGAGTCTGTGGTTATGGATCTGTGCCAAGTGTTTGATCAAGAACTCGAGCAACTAGGCATCGAGACTGTTCAGAAAGAGACTATTCATCCCAGAAAGTCGTACAAGATGAATAGTAGTTGCGCAGATATTTTGCTTTTCGCCTCTCACAAATGGAACGTTACTCGGCCATCTATCCTATTCGACACCAAGGATGTCATTGAACCTACAACTACGAACAAGTTCTGGGTCGATGTTCAGCTCCGATACGGCGACTACGATTCTCACGACATTGAGAGATACGTGCGCGCCAAATATCTTGATTATACCACGGACAGCATGAGCATATACCCTTCCGCGACAGGTCTTATGATCGGTATTGATCTTGCGTACAACCTTTACTCCGCGTACGGACAGTACTTCCCGGGTCTGAAGACACTTGTCCAACAGGCTATGGCCAAGATCATGAAGGCAAACCCAGCTTTGTATGTTCTTCGAGAACGTATTCGCAAGGGTCTCCAACTGTATGCATCTGAGAGTAACCAGGAATTCTTGAACTCTCAAAACTATTCCGAGCTTTTCAGCAACCAGATCCAGCTATTCATTGACGACACTAATGTCTACCGAGTCACCATCCACAAGACCTTCGAGGGTAACCTGACAACCAAGCCTATTAACGGAGCCATCTTCATTTTCAACCCCCGCACTGGTCAACTCTTCCTCAAGATCATTCATACCAGTGTTTGGGCCGGCCAGAAGCGTCTTGGACAGTTGGCAAAGTGGAAGACTGCAGAAGAAGTCGCAGCTCTTATCAGATCTTTACCCGTTGAAGAACAGCCAAAGCAGCTGATTGTCACTCGAAAAGGCCTTCTCGATCCACTGGAGGTTCATTTACTCGATTTCCCGAATATCTCCATTCGTGCATCTGAACTTCAATTGCCTTTCCAGGCTGCTATGAAGGTTGAGAAGCTTGGAGATATGATTCTTCGAGCCACTGAACCCCAGATGGTGTTGTTCAACCTGTACGATGAGTGGCTAAAATCCATTTCATCATACACGGCATTCTCACGTCTTGTTTTGATTCTTCGTGCTCTGCACGTCAACCAAGACAAGACCAAGTTACTGCTGAGACCAGACAAGACTGTCATCACCCAGGAGCACCACATCTGGCCTTCGCTATCGGATGAGGACTGGATCAAGGTTGAGACGCAATTACGAGATCTCATCTTGAATGATTATGGCAAGAAGAACAATGTCAACACGGCAAGTTTGACGATGAGCGAAGTGCGAGACATCATTCTCGGAATGGAAATCAGTGCTCCGTCAATGCAACGGCAACAAGCAGCCGAAATTGAGAAGCAGGAACAGGAGCAACAGCAACTCACCGCCGTCACTACGAAGACCCAAAATGTTCATGGTGAGGACATCATTGTCACTACGACGTCCCACTTCGAGCAGCAGACTTTTGCATCAAAGACAGAGTGGAGAACTCGAGCCATTGCAACATCTAATCTTAGGACTCGGGCCAACAATATCTACATCTCGTCTGATGACATCAAGGAAGATGATCACTTCACGTATATCATGCCAAAGAACGTCCTCAAACGCTTCATCACGATCGCTGATCTACGCGTGCAAGTCGCTGGTTACCTGTACGGATCGTCACCTCCCGATAATGATCAAGTTAAGGAGATCCGATGCATTGTGATGGTCCCGCAAATCGGAAGCACGCGCGACATCCAACTGCCCCAGCAGCTTCCACAGCATGAATACCTCGAGAATTTGGAGCCTTTGGGAATCATTCACACTGTGTCTGGAAACGAACCACCATACATGACTGCCATGGATGTCACTCAACATGCTCGCTTGATGAATGCGCATAACTCGTGGGACAAGAAGACCATCAGTATGACAGTCTCCTTCACTCCTGGTAGTGTATCCCTCTCGTCATGGGCGCTCACTCCCCAAGGATACAAATGGGGTGCTGAGAACAAGGACATGGGCAACGATCAGCCTCAAGGATTCAGCACGAGTATGGGAGAGAAGTGCCAGCTGCTTTTGAGCGATAAGATCCGAGGTTACTTCCTAGTGCCTGAGAATAACTCGTGGAATTATAGCTTCATGGGGAGTGCGTTCACAGGGATCGAGAAGAAGCCGGTGCATGTCAAGATCGACACTCCGCTACCATTCTACAGTGGGCAGCACCGACCACTTCATTTCCAGAACTTTGCTGAGATGGAGGACCTTTGGGCCGATCATGATGACAACTTTGCATAGAGTCGTCGACGGATTTGGGGTGGTGGTGATGGATTTCCAGGTTAGCCAATGATCGGCTGCCAGGTTGGTTGTGGGACAGGGAAATTGGTAGGCAGACAGGCAGGGAGCAGGCAAGCAATAGTAGTCCGTCTGCATTGGTGATCATAGCTGCTGCTCAGCTCATACGGGATCTTGGTAACTGGCGTTTGATCGGAGGGGTGGCGTCGATAATGTAGCATATGTATAAGCATGAAATTCCAAGCACCTGTTCTGGTGTGTTGAAGCGAGTACTTTCAAGAAGTGACTGGTCAGTCAGTCAGTCAGTCAGTCAATCCATGGGCACAAGCATGGCCATGGGGTGAACAATGAATGAGGCTCGCCCACGTGCTTGCCTGAATGATCTACATCTGGTGCATCTCGCTGTCAGGTTTATGTCAGGTACCGGTCTGACGATGAACTAGCTCAACTGGTAAAGGTGGATGGGTGACTGTCTTCGGTCGACCAGATCTGGCGGGGTGCAGCGCAGCGCAGCACACTGTAACTATTGATTGATGATTCTTCGGTAAGGAATTGATTCTATCCGGAAGATCTAACTGCGCTCTTCGATCCAATGCAACATAACATGATCGCCCCCAATGCGACACTACCTAGGTATGGAATATCAAATACTTACTTTACTTTACGATAATGTCTCTCACTGCTCATGCGGCAGGCAGGTACCGTAGTCAGCTCAGCTACCTAGGTACAGTAACTTTCCATAATTGATTTCATTCGTACTAAACTGGCAATACACCGACCGGAAATAAAAACCAGACTGCCGGCCCAGACTTAATTAGACCAGGCTCGTGGATTTATCTTCTCGAGGCTGGCTGCGGGCAAGACGGGCGCTTGTTGCTTGCTTGCTTGCTTCCTGCTCGTGCATTGCATTGCATTGCATATCGGGATATACTTCAACCAGCGGTTCGTGATTCATGCAGGCGCTCTATCTAGATGCAGGAACAGACTTGAGCAGCCAGCCACCTACCACATCCGGCTGCTGCTCGGTTTATTGGCAGAGTGACGTCTGTATGGCTCGATAAGAAGAATGTCCGGATCATCGATTTCTAAATTGAGCTGCAGACTGCAGAATGTTGACCACGACCGATGAGGCAGGCCAGACTAGACCCTCCCTCGATGTATCCACGATGTCTGTATCCACGATGTCTGTATGCACTTGCCTTGTTAGGTCAGTCTTATATGCTTTATATACATGCAGGGCAACGGCGAGGGAGAGACAAGCAAGACATCAGTCACATCACACCACATTACATCCAGCTGCAAGAGGACATACCCTGGGTACAGGAGGTACATGCATTCCCTACCCAATTTGTACTACACCCGAGGTACCCTCCAATACCTGGCTGGTACAGTCAGTACAGTCTAGACACCTCAGTCTCCGCCCTCGTACAGGACCTCTCTCCACAACACTCTATCTTTATCTACCCAGTTACCAGCTACACCTACTACGTCGCTCCCTTACCGCATCTATCGCTTCCAAGACTGAGCTAGAACAACCTAAGAAGCACCTTATTTTGCGTTAAATTTATCTTTAAAGCACCAGCACCCACCCCTTTATTGTTTCGTTCCCTGCCTTGCTGCCCTCTGCTTTGTTTGTTTGAAATTGTTTCCGTCGAACACGTCTGACCGTCGAGTCGAGTCCCGCTCATGATGCTTTCGAGGTCCACTTGCTCACTCACTCCAAGAGGTTCCTTTCCTAAACAAACATCCACTCTATTCTGATATCCACTTCACGGAGTACATCCACTATCAGGGCGGCGCAAGCATTCAAGTCAGACAGTTCAGTTCATTATCAAACACAAACATACCATAGCGAAACTCCCCAACGCACTCGCGGAAATGCATTGCAGCACTCAGCCAACTTTCAACCACCGCGCAGTTTCAATTGCTCATCGCGCGCGCTGAATAAGGCCTGACAGATGGCTGGATGTCCTTTCCAAGAAGTGTCGCCGTCATCCCCCCTGTTCGGATGAAATGCGTCCCTGGCTCTGGCTCTCTCTGCCTTCTGACTTGTTACCACAGATGCATGGAATCTGGGAAACACCACCATCACCAGCCACCAACCACCCTAGTGATCGTCGTCGGCGCTTTATGCCTTGGAAACAGGTACGGAGGTACCTGGTGGTACGGTACGTGTAACCTTTTTCTTTTCTTTCCGTTCCCTTCTTGTCGCGCTTTCCTTTAGGTTCAAGTTCCATGTCCACAGTATTGCTTCGTTCTCCACTCTCCCCCAAACGCGTCTCAGTCGGAGAAACAAGCAGACGGAGAGAGACATGTCAAGGTCTGGCAGGTTCGGACAGATTGAGGTTCGGGAGTTAACTGCCATCCCCATCCCATCATCGCAGCCCTTCGCATCAGCAGCATTGAAATGCAATATCATGCCAATATTAACACGAGCATGGGACATGGTTAGGGATACAGTAGGGATAAGGATAGGGGTCTAGGAGAATCAATCGGATGGGCGGCGGGCGACATCATGATGCCTACGATGATCAGAACCTGAGCAGCGATCTTATGGCACGAGGGAGGGAGAGTATGATGGCAATCCACCACTCCAGATCGTCATCTTCAGGCTCGAGGCTCACAGAACTGATCTGAGGTCCGTCCGGTTTCCCAACCAGCCATCTGCCAAGCATCGTGCATTGCGAGCAGAGAACGCATAGTTGAGTATTGCAAATACTTGCTTGTCCGGCCTGTCGCTCGTCTACAGAAGCGCATAGGGACGCGGTCCATCTGATCGACCGTCCCTTCAAACGGTGTGCTGGCAGGTCTTGTCTGGTCTTGTCTTGCCTCGTTCTGGGCAGCCCCCGGCGCGTTCAGTACCAGCTCCAGCTGTCATTCAGTCGGTCACAAGGAATCCTAGAGATACTGTACTCGTACCGAACCTACCTATGCATTCGAGATTCGTATGGCAGCCGCTTGTTCCTGTTCCAGTTCCTGTACTTGTCCCTCCCTGTTCAAGTCTGCCTTGCGCGGCACAATGTGGCCAGTGCCGCACGAAACATTTGCTTTCATTTGATTTATCTATTTTGCATGGCAATTGTATTTCCGATAGTGGTCTATTTATTTCTATTTCTTCTGCCCGCGCTGCTTTGGGTCGCTGCATTATATCGTCATCTCCGTCGCGACCGCGTCTGCCCTATCGATTGCCAGTCGGCACGTCTATTTTAATATAGGCCATCCTTGCGCATAAGATACAATCTCGACGCCTCGTGCAAATGCTTGGAAGCGATCAAAGCTACGAGGAAGCTGCAGGGTTTGGGCGTGGGTGCAGTGGGTGGAGTGGAAGAGGCGTCAATGGATGGGAGGACAATGGTGGAGAGAGGGACTTGACAGGGCAAGATCCCTAGGGATGCTTGTTGTCGCTGTGCCATTCAGTCAGAACCCTACCCTACCCAGCCCCAGCCAGCCCAGCCAGCCAGAAGCCCAGCGCAGTGAAGTGCACTCACTGCAGTGTGGTCATTACAGGCCTTATCCTTGCCTATACGTCCCCTCGTTGCCCACAGACTTCAGCAGCCCGGAGCCCGCAACACCCCCCCAACAT
>JAFJYG010000567.1:0-35189 GCA_017366145.1 Cadophora sp. M221
CCCAACACCCACCCACGCCCACCAACCCCGCTACGGCGTGCATGAGCGAGCGAGTGAGCTTCTTCAGCTTCACTTCACTTCTTCCTGCGTTGTTCCTTTCCCTTCTTCTTGCTCTTCTTCCTTCATCCTCCCTCAGCACAGCAAGTATATACCTGAACAACCTGCCCTTAAACCTCTCGGTTTATCCGATTTGATTATCTGGATTAGTTCGCGAGTCTGAATAAAGCCAGCCTTCCTTCTCCCTACCACTCAATACCCCGCCTTCCTTCCTTCCCTCTCTTCACCCCTCTCACACACCATCCTCCTCTAACACTCCACAACCACAACCGACAAAACACGAAATCACCAACAAACACCACTCAATCGTCACGATGGTCGACCGCTCAAAGAAACCCACCGCTCTCGCCACGACCCCAGGTCTGCCCCCACAAGCACAAGTCAACATCACGCACTCGCACTCGCGGGTCTCAGCCGTCCTCCCTACAGGCGAGAGCGTCGAGATCTTACTCTTTGGAGCGACGATCATCAGTTGGAAGGATGGTGCGGGCGAGGAGAGATTGTGGTTGAGCGAGGCGGCGAAGTTGGATGGGAGTAAGGCCGTGAGAGGTGGTGTGCCGTTGGTGTTCCCGGTATGTTCATTGCTTTCTCCAAGAGTTGGTGTGGGTGGTATGATCTGGGATGGCAAGAAAATGGTGACTACTCTTGGATGAAAAACCTTGAGTATTTGCGAACTCGACGCTTTGGGGAATTGCTGTTGGAGAACATGTTCTTGAATCTGTTCTATCGGTGTCCAATCTCACTTAGAGCATATACTGACATCACTCCTCAGGTCTTCGGAACAGCACCCGACCACGCCTCGACCGCCTCCCTTCCTCAGCACGGATTCGCACGCACTTCACGCTGGGAATTCCTCGGAAAGAGCACATCCGAATCGACCAGCCTTTCCTCCAGCTCTGCCGGCGACGACAGCGTAAAGCTCGATTTCGGACTCAGCGCCAGCAATCTCAGCGAGGAGAGCAAGAAGGCATGGCCATACGCCTTCGGGTTGATCTACAGCGTTACCCTAGGACGGGAGGGCTTGACTACTAGTCTGGTGGTGCGCAATGAGGGCGAGACGGCTTGGGATTTCCAGACTTTGATGCATACTTATTTCAGAGTAAAGGTGCGTCTTCCCCTTTCTCCCAGAGCAGAGATTGGTGTTGGAGGCTGCTGAGTTAGAGGTCATTGGTTGTTCCAGGGGCTAATTCATTGATGCTATGTAGGATATCTCCACCATCTCAGTAACAGGGCTTGAGTCCTCTCCTTACAGCGACAAAGTCACTCCCCGCGCCGAACCATACACCTCCCCCACCTCAGCTCTGACCCTCTCCTCCAAGGTTGACCGCGTGTATACCCCCGCCGGGGGTCCCTCATCCGCAGTTGTCGTTTCCGAGGGCGGCAAGAAGAAGTACAGCATTGTCAGGGATAACTTGAATGAAGTCGTGGTTTGGAACCCGTGGAAGGAAGATGCTGAGAACATGGGGGATTTCGCGCCAAATGATGGATATAAGGAGATGATCTGTGTGGAGGCTGGTGCTGTTAAGGGCTGGTTGATTCTTGAGCAGGGTGAGACTTGGGAGGGGGGACAGGTTATTTTGGCTGCGAACTAGGGGTGGGTACGTTTAGTGGACTGATGGAGAATGAGAAGCATCGGGGGAGAATTTCGCTGTGGTAGAGTGCGGCATGGTTTGTGGTGGAGTGGTGGAGTCAGTTCTGAGGGTCTGGAGTGGGTATAAAGGGTTTGGATATCGGGATTGAGACATGATGGGATGACGGGATGGACATGCGATATATGACGGATGAATATTTCTCTGGATATGGGCTAGACATTTTGATATCAATGTAGTAGATTCCCCTCCTCAATGGGGCTCTGTGATATCTCGACAGCTGCTACTCACTTCATCTGTTAGTCTGTGAAATCTCCCTTGGGCCGGTGTAGGATATTTATATGTCATTCCCAGAATCCATGACATTCACATGCTCGGAAGCAGAGAAATGTAGAAGGCCAATTAATACTTTGAATGCTCTAATTCTGTTTCGCTTCTCTCCTTCTATGAATACCATGCATAGCCATCCCCATAACCACTTCCTCCAACCTGGTAGCCAGTCTGCTGAACCATCGCGGACGCTTGAAGATACCTCCACTCCATATGCGTGGAGCAGCAAGAAAGGAAGCACACAACTCCCCAACGCCTTTAATCTAGCATTTCATTCGTCCAAGCAACATATGCACGTTGCCCAGCTTCTCGTCCTTCAAAAATCGGCGATCCAGATACACCATTCATGCGTTATATCCACGCTAAACGACCTATCCGATTCATTCCCTTCCATCCACGCCGTAACATCCATCCGTTACCCCACTCAATTATCCAACAAAATAACAACACCGTCCCTCAAAGCCCCAGCATCCGTCTACACCCCTCCCTAACCCTCTTCTCATACTCGGGTCTCTGCTCCCTCCACATCTTCGCCGCCTCCACATTCGCAGGACTCTCGTCGTTCGGCTCCGCCAGCATGCTCATGACGGAAATGAGGATCTTCTCTACGCTCTGGATGGGCGACCAGCGCTCCGAGGCGTGCTCGTAGTGGTTTGGGTCGTCGCCTGGTGGGTGGAGGATGCTTATGCAGACGAGGCCGCTGGGGTAGACTGTATGCATGGGCAGAATGTCAGTAACAATTACTAATACTACTACTACTTCTTTCTTTCATCCCCCATCTCTTGCACCTTATAAGGTAAGGAAGGGATGTGATGGGGGTGAGGGCGTAGGACGAACCATTCGGATGCCACACCTCCCCCAAGAACCGCATACTCGGCGGAGCCAGCGGATAATCTTTTGGGAACTTGAGCTCGGCGGGGAAGACACCGCCTTCGAAGGGCGTGCCTTCGGGTCCTTGGATCAGAGCTTCCCAGTAGAGGAGATCGTCTTCGGATACTGGGCCGGCTGTAATGCCTTCGGGTGGGTTGTTGGTCAGGGCGCGGTATTCTTGGAGTAATCTTCGTTGGGCGGTGGTTGATGCCATGGTTTTTTGGGGCGTTTGAAGGGGGGATATGGGAAAGTGGGAGGAAGGAATGGGTTTATATGTTGTGGAATGGAGGGAAGGTTGTTCTTCTTTGAAGCTCCGTTGAAGATGTTTGGGGAGTGGATGTTGAGTGATCTAGTCAGCGATTTGATGGGTGGACCCCTGACTTGGTTCGGGCCGCACCTTCCCCGCGTTTAGGGCGTCATTTCTGAATGACCCCTCCATTGCGATTTGGATTTGAGCTTGACTTGAAGCTATCAATGTCTTGATATCAACAAACGGCCGGCATTCGACATTTCAAAAGTCCATATTCAATCATACCATAATAACCAGCCTCTAAAGTCGCAACCGCATTAGCGACATTGACACCCAGCACTTTACGGAGAGCTGCAGAAAATGGCATCATCGAAACCCCTCCGCATCGGCTTCGTGCCAGAGCACTTCTCAACACCTCTACACTACGCACAGAAATACTTCGGGCTCAATGCGGAACTCATCCCATTCCCTTCTGGTACGGGACATATGATTACATCGTTGAGGAGCGGAGAGATAGATATCGGTATTGGACTTACCGAGGGGTGGGTAGCTGGATTGGGGAAGGAAGATGTAGAGGGTGATGGCGGGTACAGGATTGTAGGGACATATGTCGAGACGCCATTATGTGCGTATAAATCTCCCCTTCTCTATTTCCCATGTAGCATATCAACGAGCGAGTTGGTCTAACTTCCAGAAAAATCAGGCTGGGCTATATCCACCGGCTCCAAACGCGAAATCAACACCGTCGCCGACCTAAAGAACGGCAAAATAGGGGTCTCACGTATAGGAAGCGGCTCCTACGTAATGGGCTTCGTGCTCGCCGATCAGAATAACTGGCTCTCGCCCTCCTCGCCCAATCCATTCCAAGTCATCCCTCTCCAGACCTTCGAAAAACTCCGTAGTGGCGTCAATGACTCCACAGTCGATTTCTTCATGTGGGAACACTTCACGTCGAAACGGTACTACGACAATGGCGAAATCAAACGTGTTGGAGAGATATACACCCCATGGTCGAGTTGGAAGATCGTCGCTGCGACGAGTATTGAGAAGGGCGATGGGAGACTGGAAGACTTGTTTGAGAAGCTGGATCAGGGCGTGAAGTATTTTGAGAGACACCAGGATGAGAGTGTGGAGTATATCAGTACGGCTTTGGATTATAGCGAGGAGGATGCTAGGGAGTGGTTGAAGACTGTGGAGTTTACGAAGGGGACGAAGGG
This sequence comes from Cadophora sp. M221, assembly GCA_017366145.1. Classification (NCBI taxonomy): domain Eukaryota; kingdom Fungi; phylum Ascomycota; class Leotiomycetes; order Helotiales; family Ploettnerulaceae; genus Cadophora; species Cadophora sp. M221. Next base: position 4,314 of record JAFJYG010000567.1, read on the forward strand.
TGTGGATTTGGGGGTTATTAGGAAGACGGTGGAGATCTTGAAGAAGGCGGGGGTGTTGAGTGAGGAGGGGTTGAAACCGGAGGTTATGGTTACTAACGTGAGAGAAGCATGAAATATAACTAGGACGGTGGAGCTATTTGCTAAGAGCAGAAGATGTGGAGCGTGGATTAGCACTGAGCTTATCATATATCTAGTGTGGCGATACCAAATCACAGCCCCCAGACCCGTCTATACTTTAGATACTCGCTTAAATGTTTACTTCCCCCTTGCACTCTCATTACAAATGTCGATGCGGAATAATTCACATACTCGGGTACGTACCACTTCTCGCTTAGACTGCTTACTTGCCCCTAGACTTCTATTTAAATGGCCTTGGCAGACATTTAGACAGCAGATGGCCTAAAAGGGAATCTAACAAGGATAAGGGGTAGATCAATAAGAAGTCAGCCAACCTCGAACGTCTCTGGTTTTTTTTTGTTGCAACAACTCAAAATGTTTTGTTTGTGTTGAATTAAAAATCCCGTGGCTTCTAGAACTTTGAATGTGAGTCTCATTTTGGGACTTCGGGGTGATTGTGGTAATGTTAAGGCTTAGAAGTCCCCTCCCCTCCCCTAAGCTAGATAGATCCCAACGAAAGTTGCAGCCAAGTACTTCACACTATGTCGTGAATTCCGGAATCCAGCCCGCAACTTCGCGGACTAAGACTTTTTATCTTCTAGACTATTTAACCCATTCCTGCCATTATCTTAAGCCTCGTCAATAACAATACCACCCGTTCGTCAGGCCGTCAACGAACATTCTACGCCTTAGCCAGATAATAATTCAGCATCAACAAACCATCTATCGAAAGAATGGCCAACGAGCATATGGTAGTAAAGAACCTGGGACGCGCAGTACTAGTGAACGCTCTAATGCCAGCTCCCGCCAATAGAAACCAAGATTGCGACATGACGAGGGCTCCTGCATTGGCGTTAGGTCCGACTGCCCAGTACATGAACATGACACCGAACCTGCTGATGCTTTCCGGGCCATTAGATACAAATTACAGCGGTCGAACGTCACACCTGCAGTGAAGATGCTGTAATCTTGAGCATGGTGGATTTCTGGGAGTCAATGTTTGCTTGGCATGTTTTCTTGGACAGAGCTAAGCGAAAATAAACTCTGTGAACTGGAGAGTAGACCCGGATAGAAAATTATCATGCTAGCAGTATTACGGGCAATTAGGCTTTGGAATTTAGTATGGTATATTGTCTCGGACAACCAAGTGGTATTCCAGGTAGGTCTAGGTTCTAGGGAACCCAATTAATAGCACAGCCCAGGTGTTTACAAAATAAGCTGTATGCATTGATTCCCATTTCTCCCGTTCCTATCCATTACACTATCATTTCATATTCATACATTCATGACCCAGAGACTCGCAAAGTTTCAACGCACTCGAGCAGCTAACACATCTCAAGAGTGCCCATTCGTGGCAACCTTATCCTCGGTTTTCGAGATTGAAGAAGGAGCTTCGTTGCCATTATATGGAGCCGCTGGAAGGCTTTTGTCATTAGGGCTCGATTTGGAGATGGGCGTCGGTTTGCCGTCTTCAGCCGTCCTCTGGCTTGGAATCCAAGCTAGAAACATTTCCACATCCTTCGCCACCGCCCCAGGAACGGCCAGATTCTGCATCCATTGAGGTAATACCCCGCCAGCATTAGAAGCTGTAGCCATGAGCCACTCAACATCCCCGTTGCTCGGCACAATCCGAATCCGTTCAATCGATGCGTATGCTGCCATAACCAAGTTCTTATCTTTTGAAAACTCTGCATATGGTGACTTGTCGAAGTCGTTGATTGGTATTGATATAACGATGAATTCAGACTTTCCAGACAGCGCAGCGGTGATTTGAATTACGGGGAAAGTGCGGTTCTTGAGAGGTTTTGGATCAATCCTATGCTTCATCTCTTCCACAACCACACTGACATTCGTCCAGCGTTCCTCCCGCACATCGACCTGGATCCCACTGGCATCCCAACTCATGGCCTGCCTAGCCCCAATAACAGTAGGTGTAAACGAATCTTCCGATTCCGCATGGTGGTCCTTGAAGCAACGTACGAATTCCTCCCAACTGGCCGTTCCTTGTTCCTGCACATTCCGGTGACAGCTCCTCCTACAGAACCAAGTCTCGTCCTTGCGATCTGCACTGAATTGGCTCATGCCCTCCACCTTATCCAGATCCTTCCCCAACACCACCCTCTCATAGATATGTACCGGAGCTTCAGACGCAGCGTATTTCTTGGGCGACCCTTTGACCTTCCAGGACATCTGCGCGCCAGACTTCGGCGCAACACCATCAATGAATGGAATTGACTCCTCGAGCGTCTTCTGTACGAATGTTTGCAGGTTTGGCGGCGTTCCCGTAGCTGCAGACCCGTCGTTGTACTTCTCCGACCCGTCTCTATTGCTTGGCGCCACGCCCTTGCCTCCGGATGGCAATTGTGATATCGAAACCCCCTCCAATCGCACCCATGGTCCTAGAGCTTCTGCCATTATTCCTTATTCGTTTTATTTACCGGAGAAGGATGATACAGGTTGCAGGTGAAGCGGAGCGAATCGAATCGTCGCGAGTTGGAGTCGAGACAATTGACTTGAGATGAAGGGGATGTCGGATAGCTATGGGGATGGGGAATCTGGAGAAGAGGAATGTGGGTGTGACGTTTGCCGAGGCGCTGAAACAGCGTCGTGGCCGCTGGCGTGCCCCTGCGCAAGCTTCTACAGGGGTCAGCAATAGGGAGCTCTGGCTGTCGATCAGGGGCTCGGGGTTCTTGGGAGCACCCTGTCGAGTTTCTATCGCATTTGACAGGTCTGGAAATAGATACCACTTTGTCAAATTTGATACATCACCTACCCGAGTACTTAGGTATGATAGATTAATGGAAACTATTTAACCTCAGATGAAACTTCAACTACTGTCAATGATGACTGCAGCTTGCATTAGAAGACCAAAGGTGAAGCACAATTGAGGAGTTGTCCAAGTCAAGCAAAATAAACTTCCTACTAGCTTTCAATTGCAATATGCTGCAAACGGATTGCGTAAGTGGGCAAAGTCCACTGGATGTACTTAAGCGTCTAAAATTTACTGATATTTGGTACAGAGCCAAGATTTTACACTCAACCTGGCTGCTGCAGGGACCCATGACCTACAAATTCTCTTGCTTCTCTATGATTTCGCTGCATTAGCCCTACCAATAATTCCGGAAAGATTAGATACGACTATCATTGGATTTGGTATGATTTTGTCATGCACTCCCTAGACGCCCCATCCCACCCTCGGGCTCATCGATCAACAGATTCCACGAGTCTCGCAGGACTGCCAGGCTATCGAGCGTTTCATCCTCATGGTCCCTAAAGCACTTCTCAGTGAGTACTTTCAGCAGCTCGAGACCGAAATGTCGCTCAAGAGATATACGTTATAAGCTCTTGTGCCTTGTTACACAACACTAGGCGCCAATATCGGGATACACTCCGTGTGCACAAAGAACTCTACCAAAAGTAGCAGACAAGATAGAGATGATAACGAGATGTCAACTTCAATCTAGGAGGCCATTAAACCATAATTTGGGCCAGAACTTGCGTTATGTTCTAGTGATCCAGTAGTTCTGCAAAGTTTCCACTCGGACGCTTCAAATGGTAGGCTTCAATATCGACATGTTTGTCACTGTTTCCATAACCAAGATAGTCAGGAGAGATAACCCCAGATCTAGCTTAGTCAGGTCGGTAAATCTGTATCTCCAGTCATGTCGTGATGAATGGTAGCCGTTGATGAAGAGAAAAGTTGCGTTGTCGTATCTGGCAGGAATATAGTCGTATCCGTACGTATCTCCATCATTAATCGTGAAATGCTTGTCCACGAAGGCTATGATAGGTACCAGAATAGCCTGGAGGTAAATTGCACAAATAAAGAGGACTTTAGGATCGAAAGCACTCATGTTAAGAGTGATCTGAAGGCTGGTGGGCCGTTCAATGGATTTGACGATCCGCTCTTCGAGATAATCCAATTGATAGAGAAGGAATAAAACATTAGAGTGGGGATCTCCCTGCCCGAAGTAAACAAAGCTGCGATCAATACTTAAGGTAACAAGGACTTTGACGAAAATAGTGATATCAAAAAACTACATATATGCCTGAGAAGCTTGTTAGTGCTGCGAAGATTTGGTTCGTGGTGGTGTTGAAGTTTGAAGGGTGTTGTGGGAGGGCCTGGTGACTTTTATCCTCACGACTCTTTGCTCTTTCCGTTTTAGCCAGTATGATTTTTGATTCAAAGGGAAGAATGAACAAACGAAAGCTAATCTTGATGCGAGTTTCATATTGCGAGTCGGGGCTGCTAGCATCAAGGCTGGAATCTCAGAACCCTAGGCCATCCATATAGTACCACCATCCATCAAAACAATCAGGCTTCTCCAAGATCGTTGGGACATAATCCTTCGCCCAATCTCCATCTATATTCACACAATAAAACATGTTACAAAACTCCCAGTAATCGGAGTACCGCCCAGATTGATGCCAATCTAAAATAGCAAGAACTCGAACTGGCTTAACATCACTGGCTGTCAACATGACATTGCTGGGATGAAGGTCGGCGTGAGTAAAAATAATCGGGGCTTCGTCCGGAAGTTGACCCCGCATTGGGTCCACGAAGTTCTGAATATCAGGGTGACAATTATTGACCTCAGCTGCAAAGCGATCATGAAATTCCTTGGTGGTATTGAAAGGGCCAAACCCCGGTCTTCCTTCGAAAAGGACATCCAGTAAAGGACCACGGTTCGTACTGCCTGTTGCACTTAGAATTTGTTTGACTCTGTGAACCCACGAAGTGCGTACCTATGAACGTGTCCTTCCCTCATTACCTAAGACCTTGCAGTGCCGTGATCATTGTTGAGACGTTCAAACGCTCAAGCACAGAAAGTGAATCCCATCTTGCCTCCAAGGTTTCCCCCTGAATAAGCTGCATGTAGATGAAGAGTTCTCCCCCATCGCGAATCCAACCGTAAAGCTCTGGAACTAGGACCTCGCATTTCAGGTGTTTCCTAATCGCCCACAAGCACTGAGCTTCTGCAATAGTGAGATAGGTCCCAGACTTGACGATGAGGCCGAGCTCTGGGAACCTTATTGGTGGAGGATTTCCAGGATACACAAACCCTTTCTCTAAAGCACGTTCTCTGACTTCGGAAGGAGAAGGAAGAAGACTTTCTTCAGCTGTGCGGTTGAAATAGGAGCTGGTCTTGATAATGACACTATCACCCGTTGGCAGCTCTCCTACGACTTAGGTAGCCATATCCTGGAGATAGTTTGGGATACAGTTCAAAGCTTTTATTCTCGCTCAATTCGCATGTAGTCCACCTAAATCAGATGACTTGAAGCGTGGTTGTTTTCACGTCACAGCTTTGACGGGAAAGCGATGTGGCGACTGCCAGCTGGGTTTCTTTGGCCGTTAGTGTTGGGTAGAAGCAATAAACTCCCCCAAAGGTGAGTCGAGGGTGGTTAGCGCCTGAGCAAGAGCCGCAAGCTTACTAACCCCTTACGGAACTCCAGAATAGGAAAATCGATCCATGATACCTGAGAATTTAACGGCCATTGTGTATATGCATTTTAAGTATTCCTAGCTCCACGAATCAGCAATCTCATGTACTTACTCGCCACCTGTTGAAGGTCACATTTTGAGACATTGCCACAGTTTTATTTTCATTTGCTGAAATGCAATTCGAGTATTGATCCCATATTCATCATGAAAATTTCTATTCATCTTTGAACATTCTGTCCTACAAGCGAAAAATAGCCTCCTACTCCTCCTTCTCATTCTGAGCTACACATAGTTTCTACACTGACCTTCCAGCAATATCTTCAGGTAGCAGACATTCTCGCTGTCTCCCCTCCTTGGGCCTCCAGCGCGTCGACCTTGGCAGACCAACATTCACCAACTGCAAGCGACTTCTTCGTACTCGATGGTATAACAAAAGCCCTCGCCGCAACTCTCGGAATCGGATGGGGATGTCAAAAAGCATATTCGAAGTGGACTCAGCATGTTCCTATACAAGTCTTCGGAGACTCAAAAAACGTCTTGGGAACTCTGGTAACTCATCTCGTAGCTGCTGTACTTTCATTGGGCTTGTTGCCGTGTCTAGCATATCTTGGAAGTGGTCCAAAGTAGTTGATACAAGCAATTTCTAAGAAAGGGAGGATACGAAGTACGATTCGTTACAATGTAGTGAACGAGGCATAATCATAAGTGCATTGCTCGTGATTTTCCTCTTTCGTAATCTTAGGGTTGCGTGAACTTCTGTTAACCAAATGCCAAGGATATTAGATAAGGAAAGATTGATCACTTGTCAGGCGAGGAAAGATACGGTATATTACTTGATTAAGGCTGACAGATATTGGACTGCTCGTTCTTTGATCTCAATCCTTCTTTCTATGAACCGGTCCTCATAATTAAATGCTACGAGAGAGAGGCAGACTTGAAGTATTCTGAAAAACTTGGGCGGTACATCCATACTTTAGCCGAGAATTGACGTATTGCAGATGGTAAACGGGCATGTTCCAAAAAATTTGACCACGAAATGTATGAGAGACTAGTCAAAAGTGGATCTTGACCCTGTATACCTAGGTATTGAATTGGGTTCTTATAAAAGCACGTAAGATCAACAAAATAAAATGTGCAAATAATTTATACGAGAATAAGTGTACCGAAGTCCAAGTTCTTCAGCAAAAGTTGCAACCCTACGCAGGAAATACTTTGGCAATATCATTCTTACAACACAAGGATAAGTTACTTAATTATAAATGAAAAATTCAGTTCTTTAATCTAAATATTTTTGCAGAAATCTAAATCCAACATTTCTCGCAGCGTTGCACGTGATAACCCCCCAACTCCACCCCACCCACAAATAATTTTCCAAAATTCTGTAGCTTATAGATTTTTGAATAAGAGGTCCCCCCTTCCACGACTGGACAGATGGCTAAGCTGGTTATGTTATACATACTTAGATGAGCAAATCCGCCTCTAGGACATCAAGGACAGATGGCCGAGCTGGTTATGGCGCCAGGTTAAGGTTTCCCTTAGCACCAATCTCCTGGTCACGAAAGTGGCGTGGGTTCGAGTCCCACTCTGTTCATTGTACGATTTTGTTTTTTGATTTTTTTTATATGCTTCGCGTTTGTGTGGTATACAAGTTCTATTGACAAATAGGCGTTGAATATAAAGTCATACCCCGATTCGATATAGATACTTCCCCGAAACAGATTTCCTTGGATTCCTTGTATCCAAAGGAAACTAACTGTATCTTTTTTTTAAGCTCGATTCTTTTCAGCGTCAAATCATAAGCAAATCGTGTGGAGACAGGTTGCTTCCCGGATATTCTTTATTCTCTCTTAGATTCAAGTAAAGTTCCGAAGATGATTCACAAGACCTGCAAGGCGTATTATTAGAGTGTTTTAATTTCACTCAATATTCCTTGCTAAATTTCTCTCTCATTAAGCACTCGTATTACAACTGCTAAGTATACCATTTTGTCTCATGAGGCAACATTAAATTTCATTACCGCAAATGAAATAGACAACTTGGTAAGCACGCTCTATTGACTCGTTCAACGCACCAAGCCAAGCTTGGATCATAAATCCTGCACAATATCTATTCATCGTTATTTTCAAGTGGATATTTGATCTTTTAAAGTCATGCCACCATTCCAAATTCAAGGGTCTTGCTTACATGAACGAAGCTGGTTTTAACCTAGTCTGTTCTTGATGATACATCACATCCCTCTCTTTAGCATCGCAGAGCTATATGACTATCATGCGATTGCGACTGTTACCTACGTTTGACTCCTGATAGTGTGAAGATCGCCCGACTTCTGTGTATCACGAGCGAGATTTAACATATGCCAACCAGTGTGATGTGCAGGCAGTGATCAATCAAAATTCTTCCCTCAAGCCGCAATACGATGCGTGTCTATCATTCACTTCCCCACCGCAGCTCAAGCATATAAAAACATCATTCCTCTCTCTTGGGAAATATCCAACATGGTAAACTCAAAAAATCGAAGCATTCACCATCCCACTTGAAAATCATGTTCCAACACTACCTGAACCTCTTCTCAACTCCCTCCCAGGCCCTCAACACCAGCCCCAAAAATGTGCTGGAAAGCCCGCATACTGGAACTGCGGTTGTTTCCGCGGTAACGAAGACGTTCTTTGCAACTTCCCCATTGACCAGTGCGTCCAAGTTGCTTCGGTCAATATCGCCTTCGACTGTCCCAACCACGTTACTCCTCGATAATGGAACGAGGAATTTAGGAAATATCCCGGGGAATTGGTGGCTGCGTTTTCGTATCATTTTTCTGACTCTCAAAGGCCGTCTAAGTGAAACTAGTGGGGTTGAAAGAAGACCTCCTGAGTTGTGATCAAGGCTAGGATTTGGGGGATAGGTTGGGAAAGTGACTTGTATTCCATTTAGCAAGGAGTCAAATTTCAAATGTTTTATTTGGGTTGGAGGCATACTTTTGCTTAATTGATTCGGTCTTCTCCAAATGATGGACATGGATGTATTAAGAGAGGCTCGCTTAATTGGGAGGGATCTGTGTACCTCCACGACCATTGAGAACCCCGATCGCATGCCACATTCCAGCAAGCATTCATTACAGCTCCAGCTGGAAACTTTTTTTTAAAAAAAAAAAAAAAAAAAAAAGGATACTCTTCATGGGCATTTCATGGTAGCTATGCAGCATTTTGATAATTTATATCTCTTTTAAAGTGAGGTTTTCCAGACATGCAGCATCAACCTGACGATCAAGTCCAATGGCCAAGTAAGGAAATTTTATTATTTCAAGAAGTAGCGATGAGCTGGACAAAAATGCGACGTTGAATTGCAAAAATTTGCCCCCGTTTTGAAAACTGGAAAGACCAATCTTTCCCCTCACATCCTAAGACCTAAGTCCACAATATGTCACGTACTGTGACCTACTAATCCATATATCTGTTTCTCCACCCAAGAATCTTCTTCGTTACATACCGAATGTAGAGTCCCCTATTTACAGACTGTCGAGCAGAAGTGGATCAGAGGTTCAGGGGGTCCAAAGATCTACGATCAGAAGAAGTTTAGAAGATGTGCTCAAAAGTTGATTCAATTGAGCGTTACCCCTTCAAATTGAGAGTTGAGAGCTGGGTATATATACCTGGGATTCTTACGCAAGCACACACCAGACCAAAGTACTGTGCTAGTGCCCGACACAGACATCGTCCCCAAACCTCGATTTCCCAATAATCTCATACGACTGTGGCCACTTAAACCAACTCGCCTGATACGGAGGACAGTGCGCATCCATCTGACCCAGCGCATACCTCACATCGTTCCTATCAATATTACCACATCTGCCGGGCGCATCAATGCAGTAATAAACAATCGTAGCTCGGTTGTTATAGAAGTAGTAAAAAGTGCTGCCGCTGGGGGCGCACAGATCATGGCCGCCGTTGCCCGCCCTGGGATTTCAAGTACGGAGTTAATAGGATGACATAAGGGAGTTGGGATTGGGAGCGAGGGAGAGTAGGTGGAGGTAAGACTTACCAATTTGCAAGGTCGTTGGCGGATTGGTCGACGCCGGCGTGGTCGAGTGTGTATGCCCAACAGTCGCCATCTGGCCACACTGTTCGAGGAGCGTGGACGTTACGTGACGATCGCGGCTTGTTGTTCTCAAGACTGGTGGTGACTATTGGTGGAAAGTCGCGGTTGGAGATAGAGTGGGTGATGGTGGTTCCGTCGCTTTGGCTCTTGGACGGACCCTTGATTATTGAGCATGAAAGTTAGTGTATGATCGAGAAAATAGCTAGGTCGGAATGGATTGGGTAAAACAAAACGGACGTACAAAAGCCATCGAAAGGGACTTCTGGGACGATGATGCAAGAGACGAGACTTGCAGTCCAGAGAGCGGCATAAGCGACGAGTTGGAAACGCATGACTATAAGGGACGGCGGTTCAGTTGTAATATGATAGTGTGTGAAGTTTTGCAAGATGCGATACAGTCGCTTACAAAATCGGCTTCCCATCCGCACTCTTTCGAAGATTCGGAGCCTCACCTGAAAGGCGGGGCTAAGCAAGACATCATGTGATCCCAAAGTGCTTCAACAACTTCTCACTTAACTTAATTGAACTAATCTGTGGTACTTTTCACATATTCTTCTCTATGAGTATTACGCCAGAGACCGGTGGTCCCTAAGTTCCAAACAAAATTGGCAATTTCAATGGCTGGCTTATCACGTGTGAATATCTAACTGAGTTATGCATTGCTTAGTAATGCCCCGCTACTGGACTGGCGACATAAGCGCGAGCCTCATCTTGACCTTTGACATCGACTGCTCGATGTCCAACACTCGTAAACCTTCCTCCTTGTCCACTCAACGTCACGTATGCACTTCTGTGCTCCTAGATTATACTATCTCAAATTTTATCCATTTATTCCTAGTGTGAAAATGCGTCTCCTGCATCTTCAAAGTGGCAACCTTAGCCTTACTAAAGATTACACCGAACATGTTCCGCCATACGCGATACTGTCTCATACTTGGGGGAATGATACAGAGGAAGTCACATTTGACGATCTTAGAGCAGGCACTTATACGGACAAGATTGGATACAGAAAAATTAAGTTTTGCGGTGAACAAGCAGCAAGAGATGGGTTCCAATACTTTTGGGTAGACACATGTTGCATTAACAAGTTTGATCTTTCAGAGCTCTCGGAGGCGATTAATTCTATGTTTCGCTGGTATCAGAATGCGGTCAAGTGCTACGTTTACCTCTCGGACGTTTCTAAACGATATAATACAAATGAACTGTTCTCCTCGTCAACGTGGATATTAGAATTCCGGCACAGTAGGTGGTTCACTCGAGCCTGGACACTTCAAGAACTTATTGCGCCCAAGTCAGTCGAATTCTTCTCTCAAGAGGGCGCGTGGTTGGGCAACAAGAAAACGCTAGAATCATCACTTCACGACATCACAGGCATTTCAGTGGAAGTGTTGCAAGGGAAGCCTCTTTTCCAACTGACTGTTAGAGAGCGGATGCTATGGGCAGCAAAGCGCACGGCCAAGCGGAAAGAAGATGAGGCCTATGCTCTTCTGGGAATTTTCGGCCTGCACATGCCGATGATTTATGGCGAGGGCAGAGAAGATGCTTTTATACGGCTCGAGAGGGAAATCGGCGAACGTGCAAAAGGTAATTTCCATAAGAAGGATTCGAATTGTTAAGGGCAGGAGTTTCACGTAGCTAATGTATGGTTTTGGTATAGGTGCTAATATCCATGGCAATATACACTGGATGATACCTCGGGCTTTGAACAGTCTGTTTACAGGTCGTTCTGATCTACTAGATCGAATACAGAGAGCGCTTCAAAGCGAGTCTATTTGTCTAGCCCAGACACAGAGGAGATTCGTGATTACAGGACTAGGCGGACAAGGGAAGAGCGAGATATGCTTGCAGATTGCGAGCTTAATGAAGCATAAGTACGTTATTGTGATAGCCGTTGAATATTTAAAAGTATTTTTGCTTATGCTATAGGTTTTGGGGAATATTCTGGGTCGACGTGAACAACCCTTTGACCGCTGAGCGTGACTTCATCGCGGTTGCAAAGCTACTTGGCCACTCCGCTGAGACTGTCCACGAAGCACGTCAAGCCCTTACAAACACCCAACGAAGCTGGCTTCTTATCCTCGATAATGCAGACGATCTTGACTTCGATTACCAGGTCTACTTTCCACCTGGAAATCATGGTGCCGTTCTTATGACAACTCGTGTTACTGAATGCAGGATGTATAGTCCTGACGCGTTCCAAGCACTTGAAGGTCTAGAAGAAGAAGACTCAAAGAACCTTCTGCTGAAGGCGGCCGAATTGCCTCGAGAGTCGTGGTTGTCTTGTGGTTATAATGCAAAAAAAATAGTCAACCTTCTAGGCTCACATCCGCTTGCTTTGATCCAGGCTGGAGCGTATATCAGCCAAGGGCACTGCCAGCTCAGCCAATACCCCAAGGTTTACCAACGGCAGCGACAGCGACTGTTAAGACATCGACCTACTCAGGCCCAATCGAGGTACGTTGATGTTTATGCGACTTTCGAGGCCTCAGCCGATGTCTTAGAACGATCTCAAATTGAGTCTGCAAGCGATGCTCTTCGCCTACTGGAGATTCTGTCGATGTTTAGCTCTAGCGTACTTCCTCTTCAGATTTTCGAGGAGACATGGAAAGGTTGTAAAAAGGTCTCGTGGGCTAGTGACGAGGCTAGGGAGATCAATGAATTCTCTCCAGATCATGTCTCGAAATTACCAGATTTCATGGTTCTCAAAGAAGACGAATGGGACTCTTTTCGTTTGACTAAGGCCACCTTTCTCCTTGCCTCACTTTCACTAGTCACTCGACATGATCTTAAAGGCTATAGCGGACTGTCGATGCACGCATTGACTCATGCTTGGGCAAAAGATCGACAAGATCCAGGTCGTCAAGGTAAAGTATGGATTATATCTGGTTGTGTTCTTGGACTCTCTCGCTTCAATAAACGCTTTTGGCAGGTGCAAGAGAGAGCCTTGCTTCCGCATGTCTTGTCTCACATGGAAATCGAGGTTGGGAAGGGGTTCGGCCTCGGATTGAAGTCTATTATTACTTCGATCTTCCTCAACTGTGCTCAAGCTCTGCTAGGTATGCGACAAGACACTCGACTCAGTCAATTGCTGGAAGCGCTGTTCATTGAGTTACAACAGAACCCTGATAAGCCATCAGAAAAGTTCTTGCCGCTTTATAACCTTCAAGAAAGAAGCTTAACGAACCTCGGAAAGAATGAAGCGGCTAAGGTGTTACTTCAGCAAATATTGAAGATTGAAGAAGAGGCGTTCGGCAAGACGCACCCCAACACGCTCACGATTATGAGTAACCTCGCTGGAGTGCTTGACAGCCAGGGCAAGTACGCGGACACCGAGGCCATAAACCGCCAAACGCTCGAGATCCGGGAAGAGGTGCTCGGCAAGACGCACCCCTCCACGCTCACAACTATGAACAACCTCGCTCTTGTGCTTGACAGGCAGGGCAAGTATGCGGACGCCGAGGCCATGAACCGCCAAACGCTCGAGATCTCAGAAGAGGTGCTCGGCAAGACGCATCCCTCCACGCTCACGACTATGAACAACCTCGCTGAAGTGCTTTCCAGGCAGGGCAAGTACGCGGACGCCGAGACCATGAACCGCCAGACGCTCGAGATCCGGGAAGAGGTGCTCGGCAAGACGCATCCCGACACGCTCACGACTATGAACAACCTCGCTGGAGTGCTTTCCAGGCAGGGCAAGTACGCGGACGCCGAGACCATGAACCGCCAGACGCTCGAGATCCGGGAAGAGGTGCTCGGCAAGACGCACCCCTCCACGCTCACGACTATGAACAACCTCGCTGGAGTGCTTGACAGCCAGGGCAAGTACGCGGACGCCGAGGCCATGAACCGCCAGACGCTCGAGATCCGGGAAGAGGTGCTCGGCAAGACGCACCCCTCCACGCTCACGACTATGAACAACCTCGCTGGAGTGCTTTCCAGGCAGGGCAAGTATGCGGACGCCGAGGCCATGAACCGCCAGACGCTTGAGATCTCAGAAGAGGTGCTCGGCAAGACGCACCCCTCCACGCTCACGACTATGAACAACCTCGCTGGAGTGCTTGACAGGCAGGGCAAGTATGCGGACGCCGAGGCCATGAACCGCCAGACGCTCGAGATCTCAGAAGAGGTGCTTGGCAAGACGCATCCCGACACGCTCACGACTATGAACAACCTCGCTGGAGTGCTTTCCAGGCAGGGCAAGTACGCGGACGCCGAGGCCATGAACCGGCAGACGCTCGAGATCCGGGAAGAGGTGCTTGGCGAGACGCACCCGGACACGCTCACGAGTGTCTACTGTCTTGCATATCTTCTCTAGAGTATACACAAGTATGAGGAAGCGTTGATATCCTACCAAAGGGCATGTACTGGCTACAAGTCATCATTAGGTTTCGATCATCCAACCACCAAGGCTTGCGAAGACCATTATTATTTCATGCTTAATACTCTTAAACAAGCAGAACATCAGAGAGGGTAATTTACAGTACAGTCGTTTATGGTCTATTTCCTTTTCGAATTCAGCTATATAAAAAGAAAGTTGCAAATCAAAGAACGTATTCTCTTATGCCCAAGAATATATGAATAGCACTAAATATGACATGTAGATCTGCAGCACACGACTCTCTAGCAGCTTTTTGTTTTGGTCTGAATTATTCTTCTCTCATATATTTTCATAACTTTGATGAAGAGGGGGTTGGGGGAGGTGACTTCTATGTACTGCTCTTATGATATTCTAGAAGATTCAAGTTCATTCTGTTGACGTTGTGATGTGCTTGCCGTTCACTGGTCACATGATGGCTCGCTTAGGCTTGCCTTTTAGGTGGGGTTCCGAATCTCTGGAGAGTGCGGAGAGGAAGCCGATTTTGTAAGCGACTGTATGGCCTGTTGTCTTCCATAGTCTGTGTCGCTACGTCTTACTTGTAAGAGGCAGATATGTTGTGAGAGATGTTCAGCGCGGTGTCGATGCTGACAGAAGCCGCTTGAGAGATGTCGCAGGAATCCGCCAAGCTTATTATGTGAGATAAAAACTTAACTCACCCTTCAATTACCGTAACCTCCTACAGTACTTGGCCCGTGCTGTTCACATGATACATCGCTTAACCCCTTCCGGTAGGTGGGGTTAATAATCTTTTAGCACCGGTGGAGAGGAAGCCGATTTTGAAATCGACTGTAGGAAGCTTGTTGTTGTCCGAGAGAATTGAGAGGAATGACCGCTATCTTATAGACCCTTCAATGGGAAGGCTAAAGAATCCCTCATTAAGCACAGAGATTGAACCAAAAAGACAATGTTACTTGTATTACAAACATCCATCTGAGGTCCATTTACGATGTCTTTTCTTTGTCATGGTAAGACAATGAAATCCAAGCGACGGCTCCAAGGGGATAAATCTGCGGTGCACAAGTACGTCAAACCAATCAAAAAAAAAAATTCGTTGCATGCTTAACCACCGCCGGTACACTGAAATCCTCCCTTCAGTGATATTGCAGGTTGCGCGCACACGGTCATGCATATAGGCCACGCGGGAACTTGAATGCCAGAACCCGGGGAAGTTGCACAAACAACAGTGACAGAGACGATATGTTTGAATCTGCAACCCCATGATTACGGTCGCACCAAAAAGCTGCAACGGAGAGATCATCAATTCTTTCTAGTCAAATACAGTCAGCACTCTACGCCCCAGACCATTTTGTGAAACCAAGACAGACCAACTAGTATTTACTTGCATATCGGCTAAGGTATTCTCCTTGGCGAAGTGCATGCCACACAGTACGCAGAATCCTTCCGTCTCCTTGGCCTGCAGATCAGGATTGATTTCAATCAAACTTTCACCTGACTAACCATTAGGTGAGAATTGAAATTGCGGAGATACAACAACACGTAGTATCAGTTATCCTTCCTGGGCGCGGTGCATGCAGTAAATTTGACTTCGCTAAACACCCCGCCCATTATTTACATTTTACCCGTCGAGAATTTGAACACACGTGGGAATTCATCTAAATACTCAGGTTAGGTGACCGAGAAAGGAAAACGACGGGTGGATATATTCCTCTTTGATGCAGTGCCTGCATGCATGAAATTCATTCCCACAAGGCTAGAGTATGGCCATCCATGTACGGTATGCTGGTCAATCGACAGTTGTGTGTATTATCTAAGTCAAGGAAGGTTGAGATCAGATGCTACGTTGCAAAGCAAGCTCCCTTCTTAAGGACATTGATTGTTTAACGTAGCACCAAATTAAGAAAGTCTGAAGTGGAGCAAGAGCACGTGATTAAATTAATTCAATAATTAGGTAGCTAAATTCATAACATTACGGGTGTGCTAGTTAGCTACTGGGTGAGATTAAGCAATTTTGCGGATTGGGAAGCGAGGGTCAACAACTCTATCGTTAAGCTTTTTTTTTTTTTTTTTGGGTACTTCCCTGCTTTCGGTACCTCACCGAAGACACACAGTTTGCTCGTCGATTTAATTCAAAATCAATGATCTAAGAGAATAAGAGTCTACACCTCAAAAATGGCTTGTCACACATTCCCAGCCGACGACCCGATATTAGCTACAGCTATCGCGGACAACGAAACGATACTGCAAACAATCAGCAATAGTAGGACGTTTGCGAAACAAACCAAGCTTCAAACGTGCGAACCAGATAGATCCCAGATCACCAATTACCTGAAATATCTCACGGAGAACTTTTGGTACAAGAACTATCGTGCTCGGACGTGGGGCTACACAATTATTCGCACCGCCTATCGGGATGGTGACAACGAGAAGTTCAAGTATGGAATCGATATGATTCACCGCTTCCTCCGGCTCTGGAGCGATACCGAACTTCAATCTGCTACTGAGCGGATACAGGGCCCACAAGGCCTTCGGGCGGCGTATGAGTTCAGATTTCACTGGCCAGAGGGAATGCCAGAGACGGCGAATTCGATGCCAAATGAATTTTTCTTGGGGCGGTTCGTGAATGACATCGTGGAAGACAAGGAGAGTTTAGATGAAGCCACTGTGCCTCAGGTGAGCAGTACCGGCTTTCTCAAAGTGTATATCACTCATGCGGCTGAGATAGGTTAGTGAATGCTTCAAGCACTGGGCTTACGCACACTGGGATGAGGATCCATCACACATCTCAGCCGGAAGTCCTCGACTGAAGTCCTGCATTCTGCTCGATGCCGAGACGTTGGATCAACTCCAGAACGCACACAAATCCATCCCCAACGCTCCATCTACGTCTCAAGGTTTTAATGTCGGTGGACGCTTTTGGGTGAAGATTGTGGAGGCGTTCCCACAACCACGTCTTACGGGCATAGCTGATTGTTATCGCCTGCGTCTTGGGGACCTTGTGGACTTCTGGTTTCGGAGAATGTGGTTAGAGCCGAGTAGATCATCTTCGCCTGTGATATACCAGCCAGATGATGTGTACTACTATATTGCGGGTAATTATGGAGCTAGTGTTCATGATCGGATGAGCTGCCAACACTGCAAGGATATGCCTATGTAGTTTCACGAAAGGCGTGAGCCAGACATTTCAGATCCTACCGCATCTGGCTTTTCCTCCCCAAGTAGATTATGGGATCGTATTGGGGCAATATCTTGACTGACTAACAGAAGCCAGCTTGAGATTGGCATGGATTTGCTAGACCTGGACTTGTTGTTTCGAGCTAAGTGAGGAGTTGACGAAGAGCGAATTTGCAGGCAGATGCTAGCAAACAGGTCGTTTGAGATGTGCTTCCACAGGAATAGTGAATATATTAGAGCTTTGACTCTTTGCTTTATTTTGGCTTAATATTTGCTTGTCGGTCATGACACTGTCTCTGTACTCCTAACCATACCACCTCCAACCTCAACTTCCACCACCGGCTCTCCATGAGGTTCACTCTCCATCGCCCTCTGTCTCTGAGCTATCATATCCGTCTGATCACCATAAAACCCCAATGCCTCTCCAAGATGACCCATATCACTCGGTCTGTCCCTCTGTTTTTGCATCTCCGACTCTTCACCCGGAATCGATATCACGCCCTGATGCAATAGATACCCAACGCCCATCCCTAACCCTACGATCACACTCCCGACCAGCCCCAACAATCTCCACGATGATGACGAGTCCTGACCTTCCTCCTCCGCCATCTTAGCCGCAATATGAGATCTCATCCTCGTACTCCTCCCCAAACCCCCAAGAACAGGAACCGACTCCATCACCCCCGACAAAAACACACCACCAACATCCACCACGCCCCTATTATACGGCTGTCTCCACGGCAAATGCCCTCGCCCCCTCAACCTCTTCAATCTAACATCCAAACCCGCCTCCTTCCCTTGACTCGCACTCCCACTACCCAAAAAAGCATCTTCCAGCGTAGCCTTCTCCTTCCCAAACACAGTCCCGCACAACTCCTCCGTCCAGGCACACAACCCGGGGAACTTCTCCCTCATCGTCCTCGACAGCCACGGTTGCGGTAAATCCGGTACGAGCATCAGAGCCAGATACCCCAGCGCGAGACAATCTAGACTCGAGAACTGCGTGTCGGAGACGAAGAAGGCTTTCTTGCGCCGCAGATCGTGGAGGGGTTCGAAGAAGGACGTTGCGAGTGCGGAGAGGCGGATCTGGGCGCTTGTTTCGGGGGATGCGGCGAGGAGGCTTGAGAGGGTTGTTTTGGGACGGCGGAGGCTGGTCGGGATGATGGAGGGTTCGGTTGGTGGGGGGCCGTCGGTGTCGATGTCGAGGGAGGAGAGGCCGGGGCGAGAGGTGCGGAGTTTGGCCGAGGCGCGGAGGGAGGGAGGCGTTAGGTATGGGAGGGGGAAGGGTTGGATTTTGTTGTAGAGTGGGCGGGTGGTAGTGGTGTAATTTTGGGAGGAGACGTAAAGAGAGAGGTCTAGGAGGGGTTGGCCATGGGATTCGACGAAGGAGGAGAATCTGCGCTGTATGTTAGTCTTGTCCCTAATTGTATTGCAAAAAAAAAGTAGATTGAAGAACTTACGCAATACAATCCGCACTCTCCTGCTCTGGTAATCCAGCATCCAAGATCCATTCGCCCGCCGAGAACTGCGCGACATAGTGGAAGATGTTGCGGAAGCCACCAATCCATATATCCCCATTGCGCAACGCAGGAAGCGTGTCTAAGGAACCGTCCCGTAAGCCGACCAATTCCTCAAATTCAGAACCAATGGGTAGGTAGGTACATACTGGAGGGACTTAAGCCGGGATCGCTACTTGCTATGAGTTGCCATTTTCCACGCGGAACGGCTTGTTGTAAATATGCTATCGCTGCTAAACAATGGGCATCAATTGAGGGAAGACCGAATGCAGGACCCCAGATGTGTAATTCAAGCATTGTCGTTTTTTTAGGACGGAGAATTGGGCTGAGGTTGATGATTTGACGTCTTATGAAAAGGCTTCCGATATTCAGGGGATGTCGCGAAGAAGACGCGCCAAGGAAGACATTTTCGCAGCCTTGCAGAAGTGGATACACTGTATCGTCAGCCTCGCATCTCCCACTATCCTTGTCTTCCTCCTCCATTTCATTTGTCGTAATGTCACATTCTTGTTTTGGCACTTTGAACGTGAACAAAGTTGCAAAGAGCAGAACTCGAATTGTTATTCATATCATCCCTTGATGGCCTCCCATGACAACTCCTTTGGGTATTGTAATAATGCCCGTGTATCACGAACCTGGTAGCAGCGAGCTACGCCTGTGACATTCCACAGAATCTCTCTAGTCCAAAAGACGCCTTTCAATGCAATTCCCGAGATATCTCCCTCTCAACACGAGGTAACTTCAATCCATACATGCTCACTTCTCCCACCTGTGAGCCTCGTCACCTAGGCTCCAATCCTTCTCCTCGTACCCAAGCTCTTTCTTGACTTTCTTGACTGTTTCCTGATCGCCAGTATTCTTACCAATATTGTCACTGATCTTGATCGCCTGGTTTCCAGCGGCGGAGCTCAACTTGATAACAATATTGAGGGGAGTTGACTTCAGCCCAGTTTCGAGGTGGAGGAAATCGTTCGTGAAGAATGTCCCAACACCAAATGAACAATTAAAGCCAGCTGCTTCTGAGATCTTCTTGTACTCGAGACACGTATCAATGTTTAACGAATCTGAGAAAACGATGGTTTTCTTCGTTGTGATGCCTGCCTCGTCGTAGAACTCTCGCATTACCTTGACAAAATTGGCCGGGTCTCCAGAATCTTGGCGAACTCCAGTAAACACCTCTGCGAAAGTCTTGGTTGAATCACCGGCAGCGCCTTCTGATGCTTCCGAAACATTCGTGGCATCTGACAGTGCTGGCTTTGGACGTTCACCGATAGGTTCGTTGAAAGCTCTCAGGAAGATCGGTGTGCCAAATGTGTCCGTGAGAGCGATTCCCAAAACGCCTTCACCAAAGCAACCAACCCAATAACTCAGTGCTGCCTTCGTGGCCGATTCATAGTTTCCAGTGATAGCCGCAACTCCCATGAACCACTCATGCGCAACGGTACCAATGGGGGGTATTCCAAATCTCATAGCCAAGTGAACGTTGCTTGTTCCGGAAATTTGGCCAGGCAAGCCCTTCGCCTCGCCCTCCTTCTTTGCCTTGACAAGCCCACGGAATACCAGCGCCTGCGTATGGTAGTCTCGCCTCCGTCTTGTTCCAAACTCCGATATGATACAGCCTGCTTCCAATAGACGCATTCCTTTTCCAAGAGCCTTCTCCTCTTGTCCATCATATGTCCAATCCGTATCCATGAACTTGAAGTATGCCTCACTGGTCAGAGCCAAGAGAGGAATCTCGTAGAGGATAGTTTCAACCCATAGTCCTTTGATCTTGAGGTCGACTTCTCCAATATCGCTAGCACTTCCCGTGTCATTCTCAGCTGTGAACGAGGCTACGACTTGCTCGCGTGGGTTCAGTCGAAAGTCTTTGAGAAAGTCGAGGTATGGCTTATTCAGGTACTTGCAGGTCGACTGGAGGAAGCGTAGCTCATCGTTGGAGAGGGCAATATTTCCAAGCTCTGTTTTGCGCAATTAGCATAGGACTAAGTGCCAGGTAGATAACGAACACTACCTACTGTTAATCTGAGTCTGCAGCCAGAGGAAGGCTTCCCGCGATAACTTCTTCTCTGGGGTCCTGTTCTTGAAGGCGTAGGTGACTTCGACTTCGGGGAAATACTTCAGGACGGCGCATTGCATAGTGAGCTTGTACAGGTCGGTATCCAGGAAGGAGATGACTCCCTCCGGGAAGGGGGAGGAACTATTGAAGTCCATGGTGGGGTAAAGGTAGAGAGGGGCAGAAGATGCCGAAATCCAAGGTGTGTGTAGAGCTAGTATTGCAAGTCTTGAGGATAGCTGTGAAGAAATGGACGATATGGAGGGCTTGAAATGATAAGATAATTGGAATGGTGGTGGGGGAGAGGAGGGAGAGCTACTTAGGTAACGAGGCTCCAGGAACGGAGTTGCTCGATGATTACAGACCTTCCCCTTTTGGGCGAGACAGAATAAGCCCAGGAAAGGCTGCGCTGCATTTTGAGAGCCTGAGACTGAATACACAATCGGAATCATCCAAAAGAAAAAACCTCTTACCAGAAGAAATATTCACCATGAACGAAATTACAAAGTATTTCCGCTCTTGTCCCGCTACATACTGATATCTGCAGTACTGATGCTACAAGTAGGTACCCGAGGTACAAGTACTACCTGGCCTTGGAGGGGTAATAAACAGTCAGTCTCACAATCTGTACACGGACTGTGCTGTGCTGTGCTGTGATTTGCTCGCCAGCGATGTCGGGCTGCACTGTGAATAGAATCGGATTTCGTAGCCAAAAGAAAAATTACTTTTCATACGTCCCGTGAAATGCCTCGTTTACACCTTTACTTATATCATCTTTCTACGCCACTCCCGACTTTATACATCCTTTGTATCGTACTCTTTGTTAATTTTCTCATAAAATCTATAAGTCTTCTGTTTTACCCCTTCCAAATTACAAGAAATCTCCCGAAACCACCCTCTTTTACCTACCTGTAATACCTTATCTAAGATATCATAACCCCCCAGAAAGCCCTCTTCAGCGCAACAGTCATTCGACGTATGAATCAAGATATGTTTCTTGCCTTACTAATAATGCTATTCCACCCAGTCAATTGATTACGCTCCCGGTGGAGGCTATCCACTCTATACGAAGCGAAAGTTCACACACAAGCTTCACTTGGTTAGAAGTTAACCTTCTTCGGTACAGTCCAACATTCATTCCATAGTATGATTCATTCGTAAGATATCTTTCCTGTCTTACCAACAATATTATTCTCACCCAACCATACATTCGAACTTGACTCGCTCCAATTCTTCCACTTTATTATGGTCAGTCATTCAACTTCCACCTCTTATTACATCTCTTCATAATATCAGAACCCCCCGGAAGGCCCACCAACTCCAATTAAACGAGTCGCTCAATATTCCTGTCATTAAATATAGTGATTCGATAGCCATGTCATGCATAAATAGTTGGAGGTCTTAGCCCACCCACTCCGCCCACAGTCCTGTAGCGTTGCATTGTCGTCTATCAGCCCCCCGGTCAAGTCGCCTCGTTGGTGCTGGATCGTAGCGCACCCGCATGAAATCCCAACCGCAGGAACAGAAGCGAAGCCACCCTTCCTTGACACCCTTGGCCTTGCTTGAACGACACGACACACACCTGCTAGAACCGCCTGCTGCCAGCCAGCTGCCTCCAGGTTGTCTTGTCTTGTCTTGCCTTGCCTTGCTTTGCCTGTCTTATCCTGTCTCGTCCTGTCCTGTCCCGAGCACCTTTTCCAGCTGCTCTAATCGACACAGCCAGCCAGCTCTCTGCGGCGTACTACCAAAACCAGCATGCCAGCCGGCATCCTCGTCCTATAGGCCCGGTCAACATCGATCCCGCGATCTCATCTCTCATATCTTCCGTCTGGTTGCCTGCTTGACAACCCACCGACCGATCATGTATGCGCCTGCTTATGGATATGGCCCGGGAAACAGCAACAGTCCTTCGCCCTTCAACCCTAATGGCGCCCCTCCACCGCCCCATCACCCCCACCAACAACAGCAGCAGCAACACCACCAGCAACAGCAGCAGCAGCAGCAGCAGCAGCATTTAGGCCAGCCTCAGCACATGATGTATAACCAACAGCAATATGGCGTTGGGCCTGGCCAAGGACATCCTCAGTCGCAATTCCCTGGCGCCCCCGGACCGAGCATGGGTGGTGGTGGTGGTGGGAACGCGGGTGCAATGGGGATGATGCAGAATAACGGTATGGCGCAGATGGCTGCTGGACACGGTATGTTTATGTTGCACACGAAGCGGACCCTGATCATCCCATCACATCCCTTCGTCATCTTCCTCCGACGACCTGCCTACCGTATCGTATTTGTACTTGGGAACATACATACAGTCTGCCCTACCCGCTGCAGATATCAGTGCTATACATATACAGCCTGGCTACTAAGTCGAGCACAAAGGCGCCATGTCAAGCTTCCAATCATGTTCATCATCCCGTGCCTGTGTTGCCTTTGTTTAGAGCAAACATAGCTGACAAGCCTCTTATAAACAGTGCCTCCATATCAGACCCCATATTCCAGCTCCCCATACGGGGGTAATATACCTACATCAACCGCCGCCAACCTTCCACCGAACTTCATGCCCCCGACATCGGGTGCGCCTTCATTCCCAATGAATGCGATGAACATGAACCCTCAGCACCAGGCTCAGCGAATGCAACCACCTCCTCCCTCATCGACTCCAACACAGCCTGGTCCGCGAGCCTCGCCTTTCGCAGGCATACCACATAATACCCCTCCCAACGCTGGTCCACAATCACAATTCTCGCCCCCTCAGCAATCAAACCAGGCGCATCTACAAACACCGAACAATAACCAGCAGGTTCAAAGCGGGACCATTCTCACACCGCAAACACCAAACTTTCCGCCTGGGCAACAAGGCCCGAATGCTAATCAAGCTATGGCCACACCATTAAGTCCAGGATCAGAGTCGCGTGAGAAGGAAAGAGTGACGCTTCTGTTGGATATCAATAGAGAACTCTTGATGGAGGTCATGAAAATACAGGCTGCTCAGGCGGCCCAAGCTGAGGCAAAAAAGGAAGAAACCGCTGCTTCGCCGGAAGCAGGGAACAAGGAGAAGACAGAACAGGAGAAGGAAAAGGTCGAGAAAGAGAAGGCTGAGAAATCTAAACCTTCTTCGAGGGAATACGTCGAGTATGTCTCATTGTGACTTCTAAGCAACTTGAGACTTGAAAACTGACATTGATCAGGTGCATGCGCCGACTTCAATCCAACCTAGCATATCTCGCTGCGATAGCCGATCGATCGCACAAACCTTCCTCGCAAATTCCCCCTCACCCTGCGATCATGACTGCGCCGATTGTCACTCCTAAACCTGCCCTAGCGCCAGCAAGCTCGCCTAACTCAGATTCAAAGGACGCGGACGAGAAGAAGGGGGAGGAAAAGAAGGCAGAAGAGGACGAGAACAGAGCCGAGATTCTAAAAGAGCAGTACAAAAAGTTGCAAGCATTATTTCCAGGGGTCGACCCGAAGAAAGAGCCGCAAATGCAAGGGGGTAATCCTGCTATGAGGGCTCAGGCGCAACAACACGCCGCAGCACAGATGCAAGCTCAAGCTCAAAAGCAGCAGCAGCAACAGCACCAAGGACAAGGGCAGATTCAGGGGCAATCACAAGATCCAAATTCCCAGCAAAAGCTGCAGAATGATCTTCTCCGGCAAAAAATGATGATGCAACAACAAGCCCAGCAAAACGCACAACAGCAGATGGCACAGAATATGCAGAACATGAACCAGCAAGGGCTAGGTCGATAGGATTGGATTGATTGTATTGTATATGGCGCAGCACTATGTCAGAGAAGATGTTGCGTTTACAAAAATGCTAGGAGTTGGAAACAAACAAAACAAACGGAGTTGAAGGCCGCACTAGTTGCTTGATAGGGTTTGGATACCTAGGTAGGGGCAGGGTAACGGTGGCATTATTTTTGTATTATACCAGGCGCTTGAGTGGCTCTTGGGGTCTCGTGGAAATGGCTGTAGATGGATGTCTTGGGGAGAGCTTGGATGAAATGGATGGTGTGAAAATGACAACAAGTTTTGAGCCACAACTGACATATGAGAAGGCTTTGAAGAAATGCCATGAATGCCTCTTTCATGACCACATAAATAGTTGAACAACGCATTTAAGTCCATTCTTCTATTCTACATCACTCGGAGCTTGTACTGAAGTAATATCCATCCCACAAATACAAATAATCATCTAACACGCCACTCACCAAGCTCGGCAACTTCTCACTTGCAGTATGCAAGAAGCCCTTCGTGACATTCTCATAGAACGCACCACGCATAGCCCACCATCCCATCGCCCAACCCCTCTTCCCCCACTGCTCCCTCTCCAACGCCGTCGTCCTCAACCCATCCTTCCGCAACTGCCTCGCCGCATACTCGATACTCAGACCAAGCAGCCACGGCTGCCAGTTCTTCTTATCGCGACTCCGTGACATAGCTACCGCATACACGACGGGTTGGAGGATGTGCAGGAGCTCAGCTAACTGTGCCGACCCGACTGTCTTGTTGAGCAGCGCAGAAGGCGCTTTGATATCATCCGCTGTCAAGACTTTCGAGAGGAGGTAACTCGAGATATCACTCGGGTTCGGCAGGGACGGTAAACTCAATCCCGTCCTCTTCATCCTATACTCCTTCTCCCGCCCCCTCGGCCGTTCCCTCTCCCTCTCCCTAATCTCACTAAACCCCTCATCCTCAAACCCCTCCCCATCGCCCTCCAAATCTCCCTCTCCCTCCCCCTCAGCCTCGGGGATAACCTCCCTCTCCGGCAACGGCGGCGTAACAAGCGGTCTCGAATTCGTAATCCTCAACAGACAAAGTCTACAAACCGCCTTAAGCACCTCTAATATAACAACTACCCTCCACCTAACCCTCTCCCCCTTCCTCTTCGCCATCATCTCCCACAGCAGCTGCGTGTACTGCACGACCGCCAGCGCCGTCGCAACCCTCCTGTAGAAGCGCGAGTGCCCGACCCAGAACTTCGTGTACCGGTTATGGCTACTCTGCTGCTGCGTAGACGACGACGGCATGCCGGGCAGTTTCGCCACGGCTCGCGTGAGGAGCGTGTCGTGGTATAATGATAGTAACTGGATCGAGGAGTGGAGGGATTCGGACGCGAGTTCGGCATCTCGGAAACGCCCCGGGATTATATAGGTTAGGGAGCGAAGGGCGGATTCGATTTGTGTCACTGAGGATTGGTTCTTGGTTATAAATGTGCTGTAGAGGGAGAGGATGTGTCGGGGGGAAGGGGGTGCGCGGAGAGGTGGGATGTGTTTGTTGGCGGCGGTTTTGAGAGTTTCCATCTTGATGGCTTGGAGTTGGGGGTTTGAAGTTGTAGGTTGTAAATTGGGTATTTAGGTATTTTGGCGCTCTGGCTGGCGTGCGCCAGATGAGCGCTGGAAAGAGAGAAAGAAAGGAGTGTAGTGAGTTGGACGTCGTGTTGAAGTTGATGCGTGAATGGATGGGGATGGACGCATCATCGCGATGCGCTGGACAGTGACTGCGTTGCCGAGGTTCACGGCACGTGTGATTGGAATCACTCGCTTGACTGCCGTTCAACAGGGATGAAGTGGGTCATCAAAACAAAAGACTCAAGACGAGTTCGAAAACGGACTCGGAACATAAGAAAGGGCATACATAGAGAGGTCTTTGAAGATTTTTTTAGGAAGATGGGAAATGGATAATCTTAAACATTTTTATTCTACACGACATTTGCCGTTCACTGAAAGGGCGACGTCCCTAAAAGTACATTGACTCGCCTCGGAACCAGCGAATTTTCACCTGACAGGAAAAACGAGAAAGAAAAATCCGATGCAAAAAATAGAAGCATATTAATTTAAATTATAGAGGAAATGAACAAAAGTCCAACCCACACATCCGGAACCAGCAATTTAATGCTAGCATAGACGTGTGGGACTACCTTACCGACCAGTGGAAACGCGCAATTCGGAAGCCACCAGCTAGAGGTGCCAGAATTTGCTTATTTGACTACATAAAGGGCATACAAAATTTCACCGAGGCTCTTTGCACTAGAACCCATCCTGTACCCCCATTTTTTGTTGTTTTATAACAACCACCAAGCGTTATCTAGTCTATTTATGGTCCCCTCTGGTCGAAGCCATTCCTGCTTTAGTCAAACCTATCCAAATTTGCTCACTTCCTGTCGCTGGAACTAAGGGGCTGGCTGATTTATATTTTGCAGACACGGAACTTTGAAAATACATTAACGAACATTTTCCATTCCACACTGCGAACCTCTTGGATTCTTTCTTGAAGACCGTTGTAGATTTAGCACGCGAAGATGAGAGCCGTGGTTTACAGTGTGTACGGCAGAGAGCTACTTTATTGCTCTATCTAACTACTTGTTTGACAACTATGATACTAGTAGCCTCGCTCACTGCAAATTTTCCACGATCTTCCTTCCTCTCCACTTCAAAATCCGATCGTCCATCAAGTCTGGAACCTGAAGTTCTCATTCTTCAAATCCGTGGTATCATTAAAACCGGTCATAGCAGCGGCATCACGACTCGCCACACCCTTCGCATCCCTCTTCTTATTCAAAGCCCGCAAATAAAACATGAAAGTCAACAGCAGCAAGAACGTCAAGCTCATGAAAACAAGAATAATGATGAACGCCGTCGGGTAGTGCTGTTTCTCCTCCTGGGTAAGGACGGTGACTGGAGCGATACCGTTGCTGATACAGTAGCTTGCCCAGACGAGACCGGCGGTGATGGCTTTCTTGGTGTGGCCGGCTGTGTTGGCTGCCATGAGAGCGAGGATCATGACATAGGTTGTGGAGAA
The DNA here is from genome assembly GCA_017366145.1 of Cadophora sp. M221. NCBI lineage: Eukaryota > Fungi > Ascomycota > Leotiomycetes > Helotiales > Ploettnerulaceae > Cadophora > Cadophora sp. M221. The sequence continues at coordinate 31,850 of JAFJYG010000567.1, forward strand.
TACGGCCATCATGTAGAAACCCCAGAGCGGGACTCCGCGGTTGGATTTTTTGGATGTCCAGCTTTCGGATTGCCAGACCATGGTACTACCAGCTATAACTGGGAGGCAGCAGAACATGGCGATGAAGGTACGGGTATTTCGGACGTAGCAGGAGATGAGACCGCCGCAGAGGAGGAAGACGAAAGCCCAGACTCCAGCACCACCGAGGAGAAGAACTGTTCGGAGGGTAGAAAACTATGCAGAAGTTAGATTTTGATCGACACTGTCATTTGTTGAGAACAAACGTACCCCGAAGGACTTGACAATGATAGAACCAAATCCAGTCACAGCGCCATTGGTGAAGTTGCACAGGAAAGTGATGGAGACGTAGAACCAAGTCTTCGGATCTGTCAGAGCTTCCTTGATCTGGTCCATTTTGACAGTCTTATTTTCAAGTCCAATCTGTTCCCATCGCATACGCTCCACAGCAACGATCTTCTGCTCTTTCGTCAAGAAGTATGCTGTAAGCGGGCTATCAGGAAGAAGGAACCAAAGCGCCGCTCCCCAGACCGAAGTTATGCTCCCGATGATCATAAATTGGTAGCGCCAGGCAGGCATTGGCCCATTGATTTGTCCAATGCCATATAAAATGAGCGTGCCTATCAGCGTACCGATGCCGACTGAGGAGTACCAGATAGCATAACGAAGAGGTTGTTCTTGTCGTTTGTACCACATGGCTGTGATGAGTGAGAATGCTGGTGCGATGCCAGCTTCCGTGAATCCGAGGAAAAAACGTTGAATGAGAAGACCTGGATAGCTTTTCACTGCGACGGTACAGACTGTGACTCCACCCCAGACGAACATGGTTATCGAAACATATTTTCCGAGAGGAAATCGCTGGGAGAAGTATACACCTGGCAAGACTGTATATTGTCAGTCAGGGTGCGTGCATGAGAGAGGAGGAATGGATAGGAATGGATAGGTACTCACGGCCGAGAAGGTAGCCCCAATAGAATATCAAACTCGCGTACGAGTATCTCTGGGTTTTGATAACAGCAGTTTTGCCGTTAAATCCACTGGCAAAGTTAGTGCTACTCTTATCTACCGCGTCTTCCAGCCGTCTCCGCTGCAAGTGACTTACATTTCAAGCAGATCCAAATCGGTCAAAATTCCAAACAAAGCAGCTCCCGTCAAGCAAGCCTTGTCCAGGTACTGGAACGCAAAAGAGAGGAACATGACCGGGACTAGAAACATATCCACGCGACGGAGAACAGCTTTCTCCTGCTCTGGAGTGATATCGGCTGCGATGGCAGTGTCGACGAGCTGTCCAGCAATGTCACCACTGCTAACATGGTTCCCCTTTTCGTATGCGACATCGTCCGAACCACGAGTAGTGTTCGGTGCGATAGCTTCGCCTATGTTATCCGTTTGTTTCGTCATGTTGTCGAGTTGCTCTAAAAGTAATGTGAAGATAGGATGTCAACAGCAGCCACAAAACTGTGACTAGAAAAGCGTAGGGGCCTGCTCATATTTCAATGTGCACAAACAACTCCATCATCTGCCACTTACTTCCCCACCGCCTCCAGATCCCCGCGGCGCCCCGGTTCTTCACAAGGAGAGGGCTCATTATCGCCCTCCTCGGTGGAAGATTGCTAAGAACCCAAGGCGCTGGAATCAATATCCCAAGACTCATGGCAGAGAACCAGAGCGGCAAACTAAACAGGATCTGGGTCTTCCCCGAAAGTGTTTGTAACACATGCTTAAAAGAGACGGTCTTCTGACAGGGATGACTAGAAGGATATGTGGAAGACGAGGCTGGATTGGACGACGAGATGCAAGTCTCTCGGCTTCCGCGTATCGTGATCATTTCTCTCGCCCTCCTCCATAACTCCAGGTTATCCGTGTTCGCCAAGGCTGTGGAGATGCACCACAACCCCGCGATCGCGGTCCTTGGCGGCATATTGGTTATTTTGTGGTTCGTTGACCAATGAGCTGAGGCTGACATTACCTGATGCAGGTATTGGCGCAGCTGTTGGTCGGGGATACACTCAGATCCGGGACACAATGTTAAATACCAAGATCTTGGAAAAGTTTGTTGTAAGCAAACCCAGGAGGTATGAGATGAAAAGGGATGCACTCTCCGAGTCACCGAGGCAAGCGAGCAACAACAAATGTCCTGAAGCACGTGAATGGCCCCCAATCTTCTGCTTTAGAGTCTCGATTAACTTATCGGTATGGTTTGATTTCAAATCGGGATACTGGTATGTTGTTGTGTCTAGGAAATCTCGTGCAGGGCAAAGGCGAGGGCGAAGGAACGATAAAGAAAGATTTGCGTTGGTGCAGAAGAGATATCAACGCCTGAGTTGAAACAGTAAATGATGTGCTAAATTCGATTTTAAATGAAGTGATTCATGGTTTGCCATGAATCTAACAAAGTATAAACGCTGATCAACTATTTTGAGTTGATGCAAGGTTTGGTAAGTGCTCTTAATAGCAAAATGAAGGGAGTGTTACACGATATTCACCCTGGAAGTCCAATCGGTTGTGATGGTACTAGGCTGGGAAAAGAAAGGATATGAAATAACGATTCAAGGTGTGGAAGAACACCCTCAATAGAAGCAAAAATGTGCCATCCATATAACAATTCAACGCTGTATCTAAAACACTGTACAGAAAGGCCCAGAATTGCAGAGTTCATTTCTATATTAGAGAAGGAAGAGCTTTAGCTGTCGGTGAAAGAGTTCAGCGAGCGTGCTATTTCAGAACATGCGTTGATATCAATATCAAGCATACATGGAGTGCTGAAACTTGGCATTCCCTGTTCCGACAGTTACAACTTTTAAACCTTCACGCAAATCAAATATAAGAAAATGCCTGGGGCATTTTCTTGAGATGTATTCAAAGCGGAAATTCGAAAGCATTCGACGAGACATGCTGGTATTGTGGAGGGAGAAACCCCAAATCCACACAACAAGAGGGTAGCATGTAGCGAGCCACCCTGGGTTTCCTAGATTAGGAAATGACAGATCAATCGAATCTGGGAATATCACATATCTGAAGAATAGCAATTGATAACAAAATAGAGGGGAAAACTTGGATTAGATAGAATATGTGTGTGACGTCTTGTTGTTGTCTAACTTTCAAGTGTTAGCGTCTTTTATGTACGCGAAGGACCGGCACAGTCATGTGACAAAAGAAACTTGGGGGCAGTCCCCACCACAGTATTTATGGTAAATTTAAATCTCAATGGGTTGGATACCGATAAGGTTTGGATGAGGTTGGTGATGCCGTATTTGATGTGGGCGCTGGTTTGTAGTCGGCTTGGACCGGACATTCCGGAGCCGGCTCGAGCCGGTGAGGG